>JAQFYE010000809.1:0-29173 GCA_034694305.1 Protaphorura glebata | reverse complement strand
ACCAGGTGTCCCGTGACCTGAAGAAATGGATGAAAGTGATTAGAACTCTCATTTACAATGATAGAAAACCTGAAACTGGAACACAAATAGTCTACGAAGTACTAGGAAAAAATGTTTGTTTCCTATCACTGTGAAACATATGACGAGTTGGCGAAAGAACGAGACATTACATTTGTAAGGCGTGCAGGAAAGAACTAAGAACTGTCAAGTGATTGAGTTATTGGTACAGCTAATCAATCACTATGGTTAGAAAAATTAGGACACAGCTTTTGGATTCTAAATTTTCAGATACGTAATTAGTTGAAACACTATCAGTCCAAAGTTCTCCAATTCCTATGTAATTTCGAATGCTTGGGAAATTCGTAACCCTCAGTATCTTAAGTCGGGTGATCCGGATGTAGCTTACACCGAAAACCCATAAGATTCCATCATCATGCGCTTCGGCGGCATTGAAGTACGGCATATTTGAAAATTTAGGGACAACGGAAAGTCTCAAAAACAAATATCCTTTCCAACTCGACATGCTCGATTCAAGCGACACAGGAGGAAACAAAGCGTTCGGGAGGGAATGGGATTACACTGAAATCGAAATCAATAGGGCTTCTTATTTCGGGCCAGAAAGGGGAGAAATATTTACGTCGTACCTAGTTGCCTTGTAAAAAATGTCGGGAAAGCAAGAGGGGAAATATATAGGTAGAAGTAGGATGGAATTGGGAAAGTCTAAAGGTAAAAGATGGAAGTGTTCCAACAAACCTGGCGGTGGATTGAGTGAGACTGGTTTCCCAGACGAGTCTTTGGGTCCCAACACGGACGCAGAACGTGGTTTTTCTTCTTCTATCTGAACTTCAGACACACGACTATAGATTGAATAGACCGCAGCAATACATTTTAACTTGAGTCGTCCACCCCTGAAACTACTCGCATCTGTGTCCATTTCTAGGGCAGACTTGACCCAAGCCTTTTTATTCCCATCCTCGGAGACCGGATACTCGTTGATGAACTGATCCCTCACCTGTCCAGAAACAAAAGAAATCTTTTTTCAATTTTATCCGGCATTAGTTCTTGTACCATGAAAACATTAGATAAGTTTACACTGAAACCAGTAGTCCTGGGCTGTGAATGGTATTCGGTTGCTACGCTTTGAATTCAGTAATGTTCGGCGGAAGCTTAGTTTTCCGTCACAATCTACGAAGCTAAGCGGACCCAGGTTGCAATTTCTCAAATTATAGTATTGGATCTTTGTTAATGACCTTTTAACGCTTATATTCGGTTAAACTACTTGAATTTCGGAAATACTTGTCGAGTTTATCGAGAGATCCAGGCAAGTTTATCTGGCATTCCGTTTTTGATCCGAATGTTGACAGCAATTTATTCTGAAATTACTGACATGAATAAAAGAAGTTAACTAACTTTTCACAGGCCAGACCAGTCGATATTTCGTAAAATTTGGCAAATTTAAACTTTCGGTTATTATTCCGCCAAACTGCATGAGTTCATTTTATTAATTGAATTTGGTTTGGCATAGTTTTTTCGCATTATTGTCATCAATAAAAATAAAAATAGTACAACTACTGTAATCAAAACATTGATTCACCAGCGACTTTTATTTCAAAAATTATTTGGGACTAAATCTACGAAGCAGGATACACTGGATAACAGATTCAATAATTTGACAAAAAGGAATTGTTTACTGAGGATAAACTAATTTCATTTAATGGATTAATTAGGAGACAAGTCAGATGTTTATATGCTGGTGTATGTTGCACTTCACAAATACACTACTAGACTTTAAGCTGAACCCTTCTATCCCGAAGCAAATACTTAAAATTCCGCTGATGCAAGAGCCGTTAAATTCTTAAGTCAATTTCACTTTAACATGGCCATAGGAAAGTGTACTAGAATAAATTGAGTATACAAGAGAGTGTGTGTATTTTCTTTTAGTAAACAAAATCAACAGAGGAAATTTAGATAGCAGTGGAGTAGAGTACTTGGGCTGATAAGTAGATAGAATTGGAGTCGTCAAAATCGTAATAGTTAAATCAATACAATACATACAAGTGTGTAGGAGGAATGAAATCCAATTTAGTTCTACAAGCACTTCATTACCAGTCACCTATATAAATACACTACCTTACGTACGGACCCACGTCTACTCAGAAAAGAGTCCAAGCTCTTTTCTATTTTATTCGGGCCAGGGCAAGGGAGAGCTCAATGGAGTTAGTTTTAGTCTCAAAAATTCACTTGACTCTGATTCTTATCTCTGGACGTCGTCTACTACAAACGACTACTACCTCCATCCTCATAAATTTAAATTCCCTTTTATAATTCAAGGCCTCTTCGAAAACAGGGCAACAAAGTGCAGGTACTTTAAGCCTTCCTGTGCTTTCACTCTCCTTTCTCCGAAGAAAACTGGCGAAGTCGTGCCACATACGTAATACATGGACATACACGATACTCTTTTCTTCTATTCAATTTTATCCACACACATGCGAATAAGCCGATTCTAAAGCCTAACACGCCTGCATGGTATCGGTATGCTTGCATGTCTGGCCTGAAAAGAACTGATTCTTAGAAAAAACTAGTCTTACTACTGAAATAAATAAACCATAAAATGAAACGAAATTCAACAAAGATTTTCCAAAAAAATGTAGTCTGATTTTTTTCTAAAATTGATTCAGTCGGTAGCGCATTCAATGGAGTCAAGCTATGTAAAATTCGTGAGGGAATTCGAAATAGCATTTTAAAGGCTGGCTGGTTGGAACGTTTGGTTGTAAGTACTTTAACGAATTGCTCATAAATCTGGGACTCAGAAAATGTCACATTGTATATGATGTGCATGCATACACTCGCAAGACTACGACTTCGAATTATCCTGCAAAAATTTGTGGTTATTTGGCTTTTCTTTGATCCAATATATACTACTTGAGTAGGAAAGACGACTGGAAGAAACAAGATCCGTACAAATATTGCGGGCGGAATTAATATCTCTTTGAGTCTCTTCAACTACAATGTCATACTTACTTGCTTACTAGATTCCTACGCATACTTACAGTTTTAACCACACGGCAAACTGACTCATTCACTGAGTGAAGGAAAATCCCTCTCCACTTGTGTAATCAATTTGGGTTTTCTCTTCCAATGTGTTCTTTTTTTTTAGAATTTTCTCATTTTTCCCTGCGATACATGGTTATCAGAGTGAGCATTTGTTATATCGTCTGATGTCTAAGAGTTCAATACTTGTATAAAAATTTACAAAATAATCGAAAGAAAATAACATTTAAAAAAATAGAAATTATGTCACCACAATCACATTTTTTAACATTTTATTTAAAGCAATGCAAAAGTGGGACGTTTGATTCAAATTCGGGTTTGATTCTTGCCGGAAAAATGAACAACTATATCACAAATGTATTTTCTTCGAGATGAAGCGTATTTATCAGCGACAGACTCCAACTTTGAAGCTGCAAGATGGCAAATGGGCTTTAGATACACATTAATGCGTTGTCGCATTTTTACCTTGAAGCATTTTTGTTAAACAGCCTTCCAGGTATTGCGACCAATTCTAGCAATACTTAATCGCTTGATTTAATGCACAATAACAACTGTCTCTGGACTGTCTGGGCTAGTGCGTTTAATCCAATGAACCCTCCAAGCAGGTCGTTCCAAATATGTTTTACATCCCTCGCAAAAAACCAGTGAACCTTGTAGGTTCACTAGTTCACAACAATTCGGCGTGCACCATAGAGTCTAATACTTATTTGTGACCCTGTATAACCATTGAAGATAGACATGCGCCAGTCTATTTGGAAGTAACAAAAAATTGGGAAATAAAAAGGAAAAATAATCAAACAGGCAATTGGAAAGATCAGACACGCATGTTTTCCCCCATTTTATTTGCAACGGAAAGTAGTAAGTAAAATCAAAAGGAGAAAGGAAGCATATGAATGGTTGAGTACATAACTCGGGCAAGTATAAAATTGATTCGTTTTGTTCGTCACAGACAGACATATACTTAAATAGGGCTCAGAATCATTCCCAAAGAATCTGTGGAACATAACATATGTGTACTTACTTAAAGAAGACATCGAATGCGTTATATGCGTATGTGTGTGCGTTCGTACGTACTCTTACACTCGAGACATTTCCCCAGAGAATGCCAAATCGGATTGAGGATTTTGTGATGAAAGGATGGATGGAAAGGGAACGGAGCGTTACAAAGGAAGTGCTCTAGGGAACTAATAATCTCCAAAACCCATGAAACATTCATTATCCAACCAACCAACGAATATCTCGTTAGAAATTAATCTTTTTAGAATTTTAATCCACAGGAAACTAGACTAACTCATTGAAACTTTTATAACTATGAAAACCCAGCTGGTTTTGTACCTGCTCGCGATACTACTTTATAATATGGGAAAATGTGCGTAGAAAGAGTAGTGAGTTGGCGCCTAAATTCCGGGAGCCCGGAGAATTCAATTCAATCCATTCCAATAAAAAAGATGATGCTACGAGGGAAATGAACTTTGGAATAAGTGCAAATAATATATTATGAATATCCCAGAAATATAGGTCACTCTTGTTCCTGTTCTTACCCCAGCTGGAAGGATTGTAGAAACTAGAGAACTCCCAGATCTAGCCTGCCGATTATGATGAGAAAGTTACATTTCGCTTGGAAAACAATGCCCCTGTCAAAACATAGTTTTCCAAGCCCGAGTTCACTTCTTCGAACTCATCCTCAGACTATAGGACCACAGACGAAGAGAAAACTTTGATGGAGTCTCAACGATCCTTATTACCATATTACGGATATTCTCAAAACTACTACCTAATGAATGCATTCAAGTGTAAGTTGTGTTCAACACAAATCTTAAGGAAGAAGAATTGAATTGAATTTTGGGTCTTGCAGACGTTGCGTTGTCATGAATCCAACTCAATGATTTTCAGACTTTACTTGTTAGTACTATATCCCAAACTTAAGCATCTAGGTAGACCGTTCCTTAGTTAACTTTTCTTTTCCTTTGGTCCTTTCTCTCATGGAATGTCTTATAGAAAGCTCGACGGCCATGCCTGCATGCCCCGCTTTGCCCCGGCCACCATGACTTTCTACACATTTAGTGAGTGTAAGGACTTCATTCTCTAACCCTATGTATTCTTTCATTCATTCTTCTCAAAGGCAATGAACGCACTCAAACTAACTTCACACGATGACGATGACGACGGTCTTTTTTGGGTTTTTTTTCTCCGGACAGCGCGAGAAAGTGGAATAAAAGGAACCAGGGAAACCATCCCGCCTTGATTTCTCTAGCATTTCTTTCTAGCACGGCTTTCACTCATACAAAGTTACTCTGTTCAAGTCTGTCGTCGTCTTGTCCACCCCTATGTATGTATATGTAGGACGACCAGACTCGGTTAGACTGACGGACGACCCGTTTTTATGAAGCTAAAGTCGAAGGAAAGTAATAGTACGATGACTAGTATAGCGTGGCATGGATAAAATAGCCAAGACCAAAGTTTTCATAGAGAAAGTGAGTGTAATTTCCTCTCTATGGCCGAGCCAGCAAAACCATTGTCAACAACAGCCAAAGTTTTTGTGTACGGAATGAGAAAAATGTTCTCTCTCTTTTAGTAGCTCTCTCCTTCTCCCACTAACTTTGAGAGAAAAGAAAATAGGCTTCACTCCTGGCAAATGGTCAACCAGTGCCAGGACCGCTATCATCATCACCGAAAATGGCCCTTCGAATTTTTACGAATGGACTTGCCCCTTATCATTTAATCTTCATGGAGAAGCCGGGGGCATTACAGTGGGTCCTGGAAATTACACTCTCGGATTTACTCTTTTCCGATTTTACTTCTACTTTTTCAAAAGCGCATTCGAAATTGGCTGATCACTGATTCTCTTACATTCTATACACAAGGCATCACTTCTATCTTGTTGACTACATATTATGTCATACATTTTCGGAAAAGGCCTGGGCTGTGACTCTTTAGCTCGTGTGACCGTCTGAGACATATACCACAGTTGTGAACCAAATATCTAAGAAACTGAAATTCTTGAACACTCTGTTAACTCTCCAAGTGCAGCATCGGTCATCCTCATACTCAGAGTAGCCATACCAGGATGTATTGTCTGGATGTGTGATTGAGTCACACTTATCTTTAAGTGTGACCCTTCGGGCCTAGACAGGGAGGGAAGACGTCAAGACAAGTCGAAGCCATTACATTACTTTCTTTGCCCTGTCCAGGTTCTTTTAAAGGTGTTACACAGGAGGTCTAAAGAAATAAAGTAACTAGAAAGAACATGCAAAAGGGAGAAATAAATGTCTGGCGGCATCAGCCGAACTTGAGGAACTTAATATGATTTGATCCTATCTATCGGTTGAGGGGTAAAGTCCCGAATGCCCCGTCATTTCAATAAAAAATCCTGCTGGCCGTCGTGAACTCAATGTTCATGGTAGACTCTATAAAGTCATTTTGTATCTATGTAGCACTCGCAGTAGTAGTCTAGCCATTAAGGTGTCAGGCATGCGTTGCCCTACAACTTTTTATAAGGATGGAGGGCATCAGAACCAGTCCCAGTCCAAAAAAAGTAGACCCAGTCTGAAAAGAGAAAGTTTTCCTTTCACTATAAAAGTCGGAGGGAAAGGATTTTTTTATTAGAAGTGTGTAAGAATGGCTTTCTCCCCCATCTATGTAGTAAGTGTGCCTAGTGTATGTTTCCCTCTACTTTACCTTGGCTTTGCAATTTTCTTGGGGTCTCTTTGCACAGCCTGAGTTGCCTACATAGTATGTGTTTGTTGGAGAAAAACCATAATAATATAGAACTAGGAGAAGAATTCTATTCTATTGTGTGTGGGAGAAAGAGCTGGATGTTGGTGAAAGCAAGAGTAAAATCTTTGACTATTTAACAAAATTTTCACCGAGTGAGTCATATTATTTATCTGGTGAATGTCAATGGGGTTGAAAGTTTGACGCCCCACCCTAGACTTACGTACTTACTACGTTGTAAAGGCAAGCATGGATTTCACGTACTAAAAAAAACTTGCTTATTCAAAAGAGGAAGTGGAAGAATAAGGATACATTTTTAAATGCAATGCTAAAGATGTGCTAGGAATTTTCGTCTGCTCTGGCCTAGGATAGAGTAGAAGAAGGGAGTAGAGTGTAGACATGACACACATAGTAACACAGATTCGCGCATCTCTCTGACTAAGAAAACGAGTTCAGGAATCCATTGTAATCATAAAGGAATATGAGTTCCGTCTTTATGCATGCAAATTTTCTCTTTTGTCTTTTGTAATTTTCTTCTCTCGCCATTCTTTCCTCTTGACTAAAGTTTTTATTGCCTTTTCCTCACAAATGAAGAAAGAGTGCTACACTTGCTGGTTGGGTTCGTTCAAAATCTTTTTTGTCCTTCTTACACTTACATGTATACACACAGGATGAACACGTAAGAACTTGTCACGACCAGTATGCACATGAAAGAGAATTAGGTTTGTCATCTTTTTCTCTCGGGACTCGTATTCCAATTTTCTATATGTTCGTAAGTTTCTGAACCATTTCCAAATGACGACTACATGTACACATAGAGTCATCCTCAACACGATACGATAGAGCCAAAACCAAAGGATTACTTAGACTTCGGTTTAGCCTACGAGTTGAATTACACAGAAACTTTCATGATTACATACAAGATGGGGATCGTCGCTTAGCACCACCTAGACCTTTGATTAAATTCTCTTGACGAGGGAGTAAGTTTCTTCAAACTAGGACGTACCTAACCCTATGATATGAAGCGAGTTGTAATTAAAAGTGTGAGCAAATCAAATTTGACCTTCAGAGGGACCCCCGTCTTATCACAACAGAAAATGGTGTAGTCAAAATAGTTACACCAATGAAATATTTTTGAAAGGACAGAATGTTTCACTATGTACCAGTACACTTGTTTTGTCGCCCAAGTGTAAAATAAAAATTAAGATTCATTAACACAGAAGTTTCGACACAAATATGAACAGTGCGATAATATGAGAGTAGAAAGTCTAATCCTGATAACAAATTTTAACATCTAGCAAAGATATTACATTGATTTTTTATTCTTTTGTTATTTTTTTTGACAACTCTTTTGGAAAAAGTGCAATTACTAACTATTTCAATTAGAAATAATCCTTGTTAATTGGTATTAGTCCAGCACAATGGTGAGTGTAACCCTTGAAGTCGACTCAAAAGATCTCAAGAAAAAAATTTGCCAAGTGAAAGTGCTGAAAAGAAGGGGAAGGAAGAGCGGAAGAGAAACTGTGGGGTGAGTCTTATGAGAAGACAATGAAGATGATAGAACAAGCCATCAGAATGAATGGAAATGGAAGAAGTGAGATGAGACCCTTGCTGAGATACAACATCTTCTCAAAGCGGAAAATATGCGATTACTCTGTATTTGTACTAGAGAATAGAAAATGAAGGAACAGGATGAGAGTTGGGAAGTGGAAAGAAAGACGGAGTTTCCCACCGAAGAGAAAAGTTCGTCAGAGTGGATAGCTTCACACAATGCTTTTTCCTCGACTAACTAAGTAAGTAAAATGACTTTAAGTCCTTCATTCGCACATGAGGTAAATCTCGTAGAAACTAAAATCCCTCGTTCTGTTGACAGAAGAGGTTATCTGAACTGACAGACTTGGACATTCTGTTAAAATGCATTACACAAGAGCACTGCCATTTGTTTCGAAATAAAATCTTGCTAAATAATAACATCATTGTGTTCCTTAAGAATTAAATGTGCACAGAGAACTGACAGTAGTCTCTCAGCTATTCGATCATGCCCAGTCCTAAGTCTCCAAGAAATATCCTTGCAAAACAATTATTAAAAATAGAAACGATGCCTTAAATTCTGCACCGAAATAGAAACACGTACTTCGGAGTTGAAGTAAGAAAGTTGGAGTTCCTTAATAATCAAAAGTTATATTTTTAACTGATATAAAATTATGTTTATTATTATTCCCCTGCAGTCCAATGTTAGAGTTGACAAATTCGTTCCAATGCCAATATGTTTCCTAATTCGATAGCGATGTAATTCAAATGATAAATGTCATCCTTTTGATAAATGTCAATAAAAGTCATTACCTCAATTACCTGTAACTATATAGTGAGCATTAGCTTTTTGATTTTCTGTTCTGTGAAAATTAGAAAGTTTTTCGGTGAGGTGATTCGTCGATACTTTCTACTCTTATATTCTCTCATTAATTGACATTACGAGTCAATTAATGTTAATCATAATTAATCAACGTCTCCAGCGGGAAGTTGTAAAGAACAACTTCCCACTGCAAAAAAACTGTTTTGAAACAACTGCCATCCGCTGTATTATCGAGAGGTCGAACCCTGACCAAACATAAACAGTAAGGGAATGAGTACCTGAATGCACCAGTGTGTTACAAGCACCTCGCACGTCGAGATTTCGATATCCGGTGGAACATTTTTCTATCAATACTTTCCACTGTTGATTCTATTCAAAAGGAAAGTGAAGGTATTGTACGTATCATTTCTGAAATACTGTGAATGTGATCCACATCACTCGACTTCCGAAATCTTTGTTGCTTTCTGGTATAATCACAATAAAACTGCTTATTCTACTCTGCGACGAGGGGTACTTGTTTTGAATTGCATTTGTAGAATCCTTGGTATTTGTAAAGGCGTATGAGCTTAAATGTCAAGGAGTCAGAAAGTACTATGAATGATTCGTTAGTTGGATTGAATGACGATGATGGTGAAAGTCAACCTGGTTTTCTCCGTGATTCTGCTCAACTCTCATTCGATTCAATCTGTTTGTCACTCTTACAAGACTAGCCTTCCAGAGTTTTTTCTCTTCTCTACAGTCTCCTTTAATGAGCTATTCATTTTGATAAGCTCTCGTCGACGTTTCCTGTACTCAATTTCCCCCTTTCCAGCAGCTAACAGGTTTCCCCCATGGAATACATACAGGAACATTACACATACATAAAGACGCCTTTCTTCTATATGTACCTCTCACAGTCACGAACTCTTTCATCTTTTATATACCAACTCTCTACCTGTCTACTCCCATTCAAAAACCAGTCAACCAGTCAAAGGTGGAGACAAAAGGAATCGCAATTGTTTGGAAATAATCACTGTACGCGCTTGGGGATTTATACAACTGCACAGCGTAAATGCAGGATATGTTTATTCAAAACATTATCCCGTATGTATTTCAATTTCCAATGAAACGTCAACTTTCACCAGATGGACTGAATAGTATCTCAACAGAAATATGGTGAAAATAGTTCATCACATCATTTCTATGATTTCAAATTATGAAAATTTGTATTCTCATTGAAAAACTACCCAATTTCCACATTTCCATTCACATTCCCTCAACGGTCTTCACAAAAGTTCTGCTTGTGTGTGTGAAGAGCAAAGGTTTCAAAGTGAATATATTAATTTTTAATTCACTGCACACAGCATCACAAACTAAATTTGAAAATATGCATTCTTATTGAAATTTGGTATGAAAATTCCTATCATAATTGAATTTCTGTAATATTGCCCTGTCCAAAATATTATTACAAAATATCTTTGGACTCCTGACTCCCTGTTTTAAAGAGCAGGAGCGACAGGACTCACGAACTTTACTTTCAGCTCATCTCCTCAGAGAGAAATGTATAAAATACGTTGCATATTTTCTTTCCTCCTTCCATGATCCCATTTCGGAGAAAGTTACAATAGTTTGCATCAAAGCTCCAGATGGAATGTATAAGAAATTGGATCAAAGGGCCCAAAGGCATACATTCTCTACAGTACTGTACAACAAGCAGGCGGGCTTTACATTTGAGTATGTTGAACATGTAAGGTCTCGCTCCCGCCTTGACTTTCATTCCGAGTATTTTTTGTACGGTGTACGCTACATTGCATGCATTACACATTACACATTGAAGACAGGATTTCCTTTCTCTCTACGTTCTATCTTGGACGTGCCGGATCACTTTCCAACGCTTTCACTTCTATATGTCTCCCTATAAAGTACTTCAGTGCATAAATGTACAGGGTCCCAAATGTACGCTCTCCTTTGGTGAATATGTAATAGCATGTTTCTTTCGAAACAATTCATTGTTTGAACACTCAGTTCAGAGGCGATCATCATCGACGTAGTGGAAACTTATTGCGGCGCCAGGATACGTTATTATGAAACATCAAACACCTACACAAAATTATTTTTCTTTGCCTAATTTCTTGGAATTAATTTCGAAATTTTAATAAACGTGCTCCATTATCATTTTCGAGTCATTATCTATTCATCAGATTTCGAAACAAAAATTGAAAATGTGGAAAGAATTGAATATTTGTGGTTTGTAGAATGTGCGAAAGGATTATACAAAACTCACACTCAAGAGTCTTCAAGAGTTCGTATTCAATTTCATGGACTTAAAATCTTTCCTTTTTTTTTAATTGCGTGTTACCAGCTCCACGTGCGGGCTATGTAAAAAGGGATTAATAATTCGGTCGGCACTGTTCTGGATATAACTAATGCCGTTGGTCTAAAAAAAGGTAACCTCGCACATTTAGCACCCTGTACAAATATAACAGCTCGTACATACATATGGGCAACGAGGGCAAGTGAAAGTCCGTACAAGAGAGGAAAAGAAAGTATTTGTGAGAAGGAACGAGTTGATGCGAATTCCATCCTTCCTTATGAACCTCATATTTCACTCAGAAATAGTAATTAGTCTAAGCTTCCTGCTTACGTCGTAAGTTCTGTAGAGAGAAATAGAGAATCTGGGGCTTTGCAAAATATTGGTCTTTGCCAGAGGAGACACTTTTTGCTTGTTTGGAGAAATAGGATCTAAAGTGAACCGAGTTATGAGTACAGCACTTATTATTATTCTTGTGCACTGTACATATGTTTTTCCTCGTCATGTGAGACAAAACAAGTAGCTGAATTAGGAGCAAACTTGCTCCTCCTGTTTATTAAATGGTATTCGTAGGCAACTTTTGTCTTAACAGGACTTAACAGGTTATTTAAGTACTGGCACGTTGACCTACTAGGGCGGAAAACATAAATTTATTGGTCTTGAACTCTTACACAAAATTTGCCCGACAAAACGCAGCCATTAATACATAAGGCGCAGTTAGACATCGTCGGGTACCATTTCTTGAGAATTGCTCGGATTTCCGTTTAGTTGAGGAAAACTCCAGTAGAAAAACCTGCTAAAGCTAACCACTTCCATATTATTCAGAATTGGAAATATACCTGTGCTAAGTGTGCATCAAAATGTAATTTTGTTGACCAGAAACCTTCAGCAATAAGTATCAATACCTCCCAGTTTTCTTGATTTTCTATTAAAAACTCGAGTTCGTACGCCTTTACTTCAGTGTTAATACCCTGGTCTAATGAATTGGTACTCCACAGTTTTCTAATAGAAAACTTTAGGTAATGATTTTTATAACGTGAACTTAACGGGCAGATTAGATGTGATATGTGTGGGTTAGAACTATAAATAATCTTCATTATACCCAGCAAACTCCCACCCTCTAATTTCCGTCTAAGATCCATGCATTTCCCAGGATTTCATAAGACGAAGGGGTGGGACTTTCAATAAATTTATTTTCCAGAACGAAAGAACCTGTACCAGCCGGAATATAACAAGACAAATCCAGGTTTCATACTTCACTTTCCATTTTTTCAGCTCGTTCTGTTTCGGCGGTGCCATTGTACCTAACGTGTATGTTGATGTCAATTGAGTGCCTGCACGGAAAAGAGCACTATAAGTCCTGCGCCACACGCCAGGACTTAGTACTTTCTTCCATGCAGGCGGCACTCAATTATTCCATAAGTATAGTACAGCTAGAATTTGAAGAAATTGCAATATGCTGTACTCAAGGAACCGCGGCCTCAGAAATCTAGGCTTCACAGTTTAGCATTTTCCTTTGTAATCCAACTTCGTGGAATTACGATAGCCAAAATTAAATACTGAATCAATAAAGCAGTTGATTCTTGAGATGGCGTTAGGGCAGCAAATACTTTGAGGTGAGAAAGAATATGCACGATATGATTACCAGTGGAACGGTAATAGAGCTTGGAGAATTTGAATTAAAATGTAATCCGAGTAATCTGAGAATATGCATGGACTTCAACATATGACATCCAGCTTCTAAAAACTTCTAACCAGCTACTTTCTCCACGCTTTTAGAACTCTCTCATAAATAAGTAGGTATCTAACCGGCCTAGTACCTCACATGTTCTACTTCCTTCTTCTTATTCGTTTTCTTTTTCCTCCCATCCATATATCTGGATTGAATGGATTCGATGGCAGTCGTAGCAATGCAAAGCAAGGAGGACAAGACATGCAAGGAATCGTAGTAAAATTCTATCAGTGAAAATAAGGGGTTAAGCAAAGAAGGCATGAATGTGGACTGAAGTTGGATGGATGGACAGAACGGACAAACCGTCTGAAGAACTCCCCCTTCCAAAATGCAATTCCGAAAAGAAACTCAACTTCCCTTTTAGACCAAATGTTTGTACTTCGAGGAGAAAAGTTACTATTTTAATAGCATGCAACAAATCAATATTAGAGGCACCGCACAGCTAATAAAGGTCAACTCTTAATATCCTTGATCCTATCTTATCTTATCTGCTGGACTATGCACTCACAGGAATGAATCTGAGTGTTCCTTTCTTTATTCATTTTTCATAAAATATTGCATTCACATTCAGAGGTCATCAACCAGGGCGTTTCATCGGAAACTGTAAACCCTTTCTCCTTCCATTTCGTTTGCCAAGTTTTATTAGTTGCTTCAAAATTATGGATTGGGCCTGGCTGTTCCATCCGTTCTGATCAATTATAGAGTTACGTACGTGCGTAAGAAAGAAAGTCTAACCTAGACGTACGCACTTTCCCAGACTAAGTAATGAGTTATTGGGCACTAACAAGGAAAGCTAACAAATCCCATGGGAAAGAGACGACAGAAAACTGTAGTTGACTCATGGAGGACTTTTTTGGACTGAGCCAGTGTTACAGCATGTCAGTATAAATTTTGTGAAAAAGGCGGACAGCTCAGCACACCTGATACCAGGAAATGAAAGATAATTCAGATTGACCTTAGCATCGACCTTAGGAACTCAGAAAATGAACACGTTCTCTATCCTTCTACTCATTAGTTGAATGTTACACGTTACCTGTAGGTTGTTGATGAACCAGGTTACGTTCGCAGCTGGTCTGGAAGGTCCAAATGAGCAATTAGCTCTAATTCTCTCACCAACTTCGTACCGATGTTTTCCAACTTGAATCAATGGAAGATTTTCGGGGAACTCTGTGAGTAAGAAAAGAGAAAGTAGTACATACACACAGATATAGAATAGACAGAAGTGTAAGTAATGTTATAGAAAGTCATCTTGAGGAGTAGTGCGAAAGATGTGAGAGACTCTTCCAAAACTTTTCACTAAAGGCTAAGTTTTTGACAGTGTCATGTCTCAACTTAGGTGGTACGGTAGAGAAGGAATGGACTGACTGATTTCGTCTTCAGTCTTCTCACTCAGAATCACAAGGGACAATGTTCAGATGTAAAATTCATACCAGATTACCGCTTTCACGGTGAGGCATTGCAGTTTCGTACTAACTTTGATTTCATCGGAGAGCAAAATCCTTGTTCATAGTGGTTAATTTTTGAATTATGTGTACAAGGCAGTTCACACATTTTGATTCTCATGTGCAGCCTAACGGGGGGCGGGGGGGTCAGCAGGTAAAAGAAACCACAGACACCTTGTGGGACAGAGTAGACATTGAACAACTTTTGTGAAGGTTCTACCACCAAAAGTCGGACCGCTTAGCCGCTAGAAATACATGGGGAGATGTGCTGCAAGGTGTATGCGGTGTCCTTTTCTTGGACAACCTAAAATGGAATTAACACAGGAGAGAAGATTTATTTCAGTTCTTGGTCAGTATCTACCGCCCCAGAGCTTGGAACCGATAACAGCCCAGAAGGGTACCTTTGTACTACATGACCCTTACATCTGGATACTGTCCCTTGTCAATTTAGTAGTCCGCCCATCCTTGGTTACAACTGACTCCTTGCTCTAGTGCACTATAAACCTAATGACGTCCAAATAATTATCCACTTTGTTTCTTGTTCTAAGGAGTTCGCTCAGGTTCAGCTTCTACTTCTCTGCGCCCATCTAAAGGAATGGTTTGATTTTGTGTGAAATAATTCCGTGCCTTGCTTTCTCCATTGGCGAAACCTAAGAGCCCGCATACTGTTACGAGTGTTACAGTTACCGTTAATGTTACAGCATGTGAAGTTCAGTATCTTTCTGTGCACAATTTAGTTTAGCTTTACAATACAATGTAGAGTGTAAAGCCAGTTCAGTAAATAAATAATGTAGCGCGGCGGGGGAAGTCTAGCCTAGAACGGAAGTCCTCGGCTACTCCGCTTTCCCTCAAGATATTTACAACACATTCTGTAAATATACCCCAACCGTAAACAAATAATATTATAATGTAAGTTGAGACTTTGGATCGCATCCTATGCATGTGTTATGTTCAGAGAAAGTAGATATTCGTGTTGAAAATCGCCGTCTGGCTAAGTAGTTATTTCCGTCCGGTTTGTGGCCTGCATCCCTTCATAATGCATTACCAGCAGAACTACGCACAGTTAGGGTGACTCATAATATTTTGAATACGGGTAGGGTAGCACGGAGTGGATATAAATTATTATAGAAATATAAATATCAGTAGGCATTACATTCATTCACTGTCCTTAGGTAATGTGAACCGCATTAGTGAAATTTAGTAAACAAGGAAGATGAATTTAATCAGAATTCTGGTACAAATCCATTTAAAAAATTATATAAATAATACCATGACGGCAGTGGGTTTATTTTACCACTCTCCTAGATAACTGGGTTAAATAAAAATAAAGTGTACGTATTTTACAAGTTATTATTTGAAAAAGAACATAGTCTGAGACCGAAAAGCTACGGCCGTCTAGGCCAGGTAGTTCCCTAGCAGAGATGTATTTTATTGTACCGTTTGTTCAAATCGATTTGACTTTTCGTACCTAGTCTACCTAGTACAGAATTCTTAATAATTAAATGAATGCGTGGATGTTCATAAAATTTGGACCACCCTATACATTCTTACACTACTGTGGATTATGGAAACATCTCACTGAAACTTCCTATCCTTGACAGCTGCATTACTACGTGGAATATGGTGGCATGAAAATATAAATGTAAGTCTAACTTCAACCCGCTTTCTCTCCTCTCATCTATAAAATAAACCGTTCTACACTTAATTCAATTAATGCTCACGGCCCTCCTACCACAGCCTAATGCATTTATCCGACACGCATAATTGTTCACCCGCCGCCGACGCCAATGCTCGACTCATCCTCACTTTTCAAATTTCTCTGTCTTTACTGCATTTCTACCCAACGCAAGCCATAAGTCAAGGAAATTTTCTTTCAGCGTATACACAGCACTTTAATAGGAAGGATATGGCCTTGATTTAAAAAATTAGATACCACGGTTGCCTTAGCCAAAATAGCCAGACTCGAGTCAAGCTTCACCTGTTAATTTAAACAATTCTCGAAATTAAAGTCCTTAGCATTTTAAACTGCGACCTTAAATGATGATAAGATAAGATAATTATCTAAATTGAATGAAATCAGTGCGTAGAGAACTTGAAAATTGTAAGTAATAGAAGTCATTCTATTGTCATTATATCTGTCATTAGTACATTTATAATATCACCATAAAGTTATTACTAAATAACTACGCGGTGACGTTGTACAATTTACGTCCCTTTGTCTACAAAAGTAAACCTTGAAGAGTTTGACCGCTTAAAAAAAAGCTATTATACTTTTTGACACAAAATAAACAAAAAATCTGTCAAGTTGAAAAAGATGTTACGTCTGCTCGATTTATCAGAATATTTTACATGGCGGGATATTTCCCTCATGCAAGGTGCTTCTCCAGTGAAGTAAACATCTGAAAGGCCACCTCGGACCACGAACTGGCGCAAATGCGGTCAAGGGTCGTCCGAACATCGTTGAACCCCAACAAAATTTACCATTATCGAGCCTAGGTTCCTTTCTCCATAAAATATCTCGGGTTGGTGTTCCTTTCCAAGACTAACAATAAGTCCTATGATCAAAAAGTTTCGCAATTCTATAATTTCATTCACGCTAGTGCTAAAAAAGATGGCGTTTCAATCTTTGACTGACGAAACGTGTACTAACGGGATACCATGCTGACAAAACGACTCCGAGTATGTTTAACACATATTCTGAACTTTCTGATCATAAAAAGTTTCAAATCACTCAATGGTGATGCCAACTTACGGTGGGTGAAATGGTAATCCAGATCCAATAACAGTGTTATTGACACTATTTAAAGGATTGAAAACTAGGTCTCCGCTGGACATGATAGCTGGCAGAATAGAGCCACTCTGAGATTTTTATGTGAAGGAATTGAAGAGTTCATTGAGAAGTAAAGCCATGGGAATCAATGAAAGTATTTCAGTTTCCCCATCCCGGTCCTGAAATTCTTGTTGTGGTAAAATTGGGCTGAGGCGCCCGTGAAATACGGTATGAACATAGTCGTTCTGGTTCTATCTCCAATTGAATGGTGCATAAAATGTGGTTGAGATAACATATATAAAGAAGCATTCCTTCATGTTTCCTCCATTTCCTACATACACAGTACTACATACAGTACTTTCTCCAGTGGAATTCTGAATCTGTAGACATAGACATAGACGTAGACGTAGCGCAGCGAAAGCATTAAGGGAAGAGAAAGTAATGTGAGTCTATCTCGTGGCAAATGGAGGTTGGTTCGCTACTCTATTGTGTCGATGCGATGCGATCCTAGAACCGAGAATCTAGAACTAGACTGAATTTCGAGTACAACAACATGTCCTACTATAACGCTATCATTAGGTTTAGGTATTCTCGTATCTTTTCCGTTCCAAAAGCACTCAACTAAATCCGTCGAGGAAAGGACACTAGGAGTTGTTCATATATACATAAGGCTGTAAGCTTGGGAGATATAACTCAATTCAATTCAATGGAACGCAGATCCGAGTTTCCTTCTCTTCTTTAAAATTGTCTATTTCCTACGCAAAGGGTGGTGCATGACTAGTAGTTACTCAATTTCGTCTCATGTTTGAAGAATTATATGTGTACCATAGCCATTGAGTTAAGAATTCAATGCTCGTTCAATCCTCTTTCTGCATCTAGGGACGACACGAATATGCCTCTTCCATTTACAGTTAAATTTTACGGCCAAGGTTCTGTATGATTGACCTCGACTTTCTTTTACTTTTGAACTGGTGTGTTAAAAGGAGACTTGCGTTGGCCGATGACCTAGAGGTTATCGGAGTCTGCTGACAACTGGCAAATAGATTAGTAGGCCTGCTTTGATATACTGATTCCCGATATAACGAACGACATCCGAATCACCTCACGAAATTTGCCTTTCAACCATGCGAGAAAGTTTGATTACAATTAAGTTAACTCCATCTAAGAAAATTTTTAATTTAATGTAATTATACGCATATTCCCTTACTCCTTACCTTTTTACAACTTATCTATTTCTTACAAAAACACAAAAAGAAATGTGTAGGTAATACGTAAGTAGTACTTATTTAATTATAGAAGCTTTGTGATAAACTCGTAATACCACGTGCAACTTGTGTAGAAGTTGAGAGAATAGAAATTGCAAAACGATTACCATATGACGATTGAAGCAGAACACAAAAATGCACGTCGGGAATATTACATGTTTTTCACAAAGTAGGTGACTCAAAAATCATTCGAGCCAAAATAATTCCTCCAGATACAAAGAGTCTAGTAGTTATGACTTTTTGTGTCTGATTTTAATATGGAGGGAAGATTACATATAAATGGGAGTTGAATAATTTTTTACAGCGTTTTGTTAGCTGGCAGTACGCCCTTGGAATGGAACTGAAGGAAACTGCATTTATTACTCATATAATTCAAAGTGATAAGATTTAGCAATTATTTTGAGCCACCCTGTATCATTTCTTTGTAGTTCCGATTCCGAGTAACAGCACGTTTACTTCCTTTCACGAGTTACGTACTTGAAGACTCTTCCTATCATGGACATACATATACAAAAACAAATTTCAAATTTTTGGCAGCCGTACTTTGGACAGAAGAATGGAAAGACAAGTTGAAGTTTTGGGGTCACTCAACGCAGAGTGTAGTGAAGTAAGATTTAAGTAAAAGGAGTGGTAGCCATTCCTTCCTTTCCTAAATAAATCCATGAGTGTGGATATTTTGTATTGGTAGGATAGGATAGGTATGGACATGTTAGGAGTGAAAAACAAGTACTGTACTGTATGTAGAAGAGAAAAACGATTCCATGAGGTTAGTCTTACCAACAACAGTCATTTGAGCTGAAACGATGTCAGTATCGAAGAACGGGGCATCTGCGGAGACCTCACATTTGTATCTTCCGGTCTGCTCGTGACGAACAGCACGCAGCAGCACGTTGTGAGCGTTCGATTTTGATTTCTGACACACACAGAGAGAAAGAAACATCCATTGAGACAATCCATTCACTTTTACGAACTTTTCTAGACTACGAATCAGCGGTTCGGACAAGACAATGGAAAAACGAGATACACGGATTTCACTCCGTTAAAGATGGTGTGTTGGGGTCATTCAAATCAAATTCACTCTTGCTACTTGAACAATAAAAAAAACAATTTAAAAGCGTCAAATTTGTCTACTCTTCTTAGCCTAGGCTGTGAAGAGAAATCATTTTGGAAGCGAAGCATGAGTGAAAGTAAATGAGTGAAAGCATAATTTTCCTTCGGAATTCATATTTACACCTCATTCGACAAATCGTAACTCCGTTATTCAGTAAAAGTGTAAAAAGTGTAAAAAGTGTAATATTTATATTCCTGCATTACATCCGTCTCCTTTTAATCGAGCCTTCTTTGAATTAGACGTGAAAGATTTTTAGGCGACTTGTAGAAAGTCCACCAAACTAGTGATTTCTAAGATGGACTGTAACACTGACAAATGTTTTTCCATTTCAACAACTAACCTTGTAGTTGAGGAAACATAATAAAATGTTACATAAAACACATCCAGAGTCAGTCGTCCTACAACTTACGTCTAAATCCATCGCGACCATAGGAAACGTTTGGATCGGTGGCGCCTCCTTTGGAACATAACGGTAGAACTCCTCTCCGTCCAGGTACCATTTCATAGTGTAAAGAGTTTCATTGTAATCGAGGTCATACAAACAGGTAAGCGTCACATGGTTCCCGAGTGTGACGGCTGGAGGTACTATCACTTGCACATTTTTTAGCGGTTCAACACCTGAAAATAAAAATTACCACGTTTTAGAATAAGGAAAATTTATATTCAATTCTTTGGAGTCTAATAAAATATAATTCTCATTACGATGACGTAGATGACAGATAATTAAATGAAAGCATCAAGGTATGTGGAGATAATATTCAAAAAAATTTAATGATACAAAGTACGAATCTTCCTATAAGTAAAGTTAAAGGTTCTAAACTTTGTCCTAATTTGTTTACTACCGCAATCAGAATTAAATCAAGTAGGGATACAGTAAAATCGGCGTTGATCTTTGACCTCCATCGAGCAACCCTATCGTTGACCTCCACTCAGAGTAGGATTAACAATTAATCAAATACTCTCTTTGATGGAATTTTAATGCACAGGCAAAACATAGTAATTCGAAACATTATATTTAAGTGCGCGGCGCGACTTTCATCGTTAGGTGAAAGTAAACTTTTTTGTTGATGAAACCAGAACCAGGGATTACAATAACAGATTGCACTTTTGAATAAGACAGACTATCTGCGCAGTCCCTTGATTACCTCTAACATAATATGTCTGAGATCGCCATATACCTACGCCTACACATCCTGCAAACAAAGTTTCGAATGACCAAACATAGAACATGTATCTTTTCGCCTCCGAAAGTTTCACTGTATGGGTTTCTTGTGATGTTCTCTGAAAGTCCGAACTGGAATTCCTGAAGGATTCACCGATAAGTTAGGAGAATTATCTGAGATTCTGAATTCTCTAAATGAAATTTGGGTTTTACTCTTTCCAAAGCTGCCTTGCAGAATCCATTCATGTGTAAAGCAATGAGCTGGGATGAAAGGCCTTCAGAGTGTTGGCCAAATTCTAGTAGTCCTTCTTTCGACGTCCCCTTTTGTGCGGTGGGAATGAGGCTAAAGAATATTAATGCGGTTGTTTGTTGTGCTAAAACTAAGGCGATGGGACTGTATAAATTCGCGTCGAGGGACCCATTACTTAGACAAAGAAAGGAAAATGTTGAGGGTCCTTCCTTTTCTAAGAGCCTCTTAGTCGTGCGAGAAAAGAAAAGCGACCTGAGAAAACCAAAATTCTTCTCATCTCTCAACTCAAATCGACCATGAAACAAAGAAAGCATTTTGGAAGGCTTCGGCATGAGAAATGGTGTGGTAATTGCATTATTCCCCTCAAACTCGGTTGGGCAGAACTCCACAAATCAAGATAGGAGATTGGATTAATCCATCAATCAGAGTAAGTTTATTAACTGGTATAAGGCTCTGACCAGTGAGAGGCATGTTAAGACAAAAGTTGTTCAGGTGCCCTGCACTAATCACTCTGGCGGTTCTCAGACGAAAATATCTCATTTATGTCACATGTCCTATTCTAGACAGACAGATTTCTAGTAGATTTAATGAATTCCATGAAATCACCCTTGCGAGACCTTTTAGACCCATTGTTGAAAGTTTCGTCATGCAATTACTGTCAATTAAGTCATGGCCACGATGGTGTCCTCTGGCCGTCAAAAATGGTGTTACAGGAAACTCAGAATAATTACCAACAATTGGCAGTCGTTTCATTATAGCATACAGTGAAACCGGTGACCTTATAATTATGAGATTCGTACCCTCGAGCAGTAATTGTGTAGTTGTTCATTTAAAGAGCGTTGTTTCAACTGATATCTTTGCATTCTTCCTTACCTACCTTCCTTAGAGTCTATTGTGGAAGATAAATTTATATGTTAATTAATTGGTGCATTTGTTACAACAATTAGATAGATTGAAGTGATCCAACCAAGAAGTACAGACAAATAAGTGAAATCAAATTCTGCGCCATTCTAATTGCAAAATTATTAGAATTGCTTAAATTCTTCATAATACACAGCCTTGTGACTTTTAAAAAGGATATTCTGGATTTTCTACCTGCTACTTGAACTGATACAACTTGCACTAATTGGTATAACCCCTTTTACCTCAGATTCCTTACGTACGCCTGGACTACATAACTGGTATGTTTTATGTAGGGTCTCAGTTTTCCTTATCGACCAAAATTTGTTTGAAAGCCTACTCGTGTTTTTCTCTTTAAGCTTACTTTTTGTTTACTTTGTCATATTAGTAGCTAGTTGGATGTTCGAATCCACTTATAAAGTGTATCATTTGACCTGACTATCCCCTCGTCGTCATAATTTCAAGTTACTCTTCTGTTCTCGTATCCTCACACTTGATTTTCTCTGTCCAAATCAACGCAAGTGTTTATTTTGTGACCAGGACGTTAAAAAACCCACACTCAATCTATCTATTTTCGTACATTACGTACTACTAATCCTTAGTTGGTTCTTGAAACATGCCGCCCTGTTTTACTTCTGCTACATTACTCCACTGCCACCAGCAACTTACAAATTGGCCATTATTCTATTACTTGAGTAACGAGCGGAGAAACCCAATGCACCCACCAATTGCAATTGCTGACTAGGCTGAGTTTAAAGTTTATGTGTCTGTGAAAGAGTAATTTCACGGCTTATGTATTTTCACTACTACGTCTTACGAGTCATCCCACTTATCAGAGTAAAGTAGTACGCCATCCCATGCCATTCAATGTAATGAAATGTAAATGCACAAATGTTCCACATACTAAACCGATCCAAAGGCAAGCTACAGATTTTACCATACAATTTCGTTGTGGTGATACCGGTGGCCCGGTTTAAACAGCGTAGAACAGAATAAAAGCACGAAACCAGGAAAAACTCACAATAAAAGTTTGATGGTTCACAGAGAAGTGGTCGAATCCCCCAGAACAGGGCCTCTTGGAAGTGATTATTCTGATCATCCCTGTACAATGTGGAGAAAGTACTGCTGCCTTCCGCCCAATGCTTACGTGTTCAGTGAACTTTCTCCCCGGACAAATAGTCCATCCACGATGCGTGTATGTACATATGTATATGTGTACGCACACATACACACATGAAGTGATAATGTGAACTAAACCTCATTTTCTCGCATTTTACACACCATTTGACTCCCCACATTGGACACTAGATTCGGGAAACTATCCAACAGAAAAAGAGTCCAGGCACTCACTAAAACCTTTTTCCGCCCACCTTCATCTCCTCCACAGATCATTCATGCATGAACACGCTCAGTAGGCAATAAGTGAGACTCGACTGGTCGGCTATCAATATTATGTTCCCCGGGCACTTGAGTTTCATGTCCATTCCATTGTCACCCCAGAAACCCATACAACACGCACTATTGCATCGTCAACTTACAACATCACATTGGCTCTTTACCTTGCGGGCTGGGATTACTTTTATATGAACCAAGAATTTCATATGACCTGGGATCGGGATCCTCATGGTCAACTGCACCGAACGGGTTTTATGTAACATTGTTGCCCTGACTGGACTTTCATCCTTACTTTCATTTTCAACTAATAGAACCTGCACTGCTGTATTGTCAGCTACCACAAACCTTGCCACATCATGTCAGAGTCATTATTTGTTGTCCACTCCCGTTCATAATTGAACCTTAAGTTTGAACAAACATGATGACTTGTATTTTTTACCAGACCGGTCTCGCAACCTGACTTTGACTCTAGTTAAAGAAAATGAGAAGCCTCTACAGCAATTCACGTCCCCGACATTACGTCATTACATTATTTGTTTGTAGTCCTGTTTTCACTTTAATATAGAATTTCTTTACGCATGGGCGGGGTCAGTTAGTAAGTGCGGCGTGTATGATTGACCATAGGCTACGAACATAAACTTTTTAGATGCTTACACATGACCATCCTTCCACCAAGATGGTCGTTTTTCTTAAACACGGACCATTGGACACTATTGCGTTAAGCATTGTCTCAGTGAAAAATATTCTAGACCATCTAGATTTAGAAATACGAGCATATTGTTTCCAGGATTTCAGTTAATCCGTGGTACACAGGTTCGAGACGACTGTTTTAAAGAGGCCAAAATATTTCTGTCTAGAGCTTGCCGTATGCGACCAACTAGAGGCCCGAATTATCAGAATTGCAAGGCTTTCACTACTTTCTCCATTATAATATACGGAGAAAGCCGGAGAAAAACCTGGCCTGTATCAGAATACCGGGCCCGGTTACTAATTGAACAAATACGGTATACAACTTAGCTAGGTCTGCTGTAAGCAAGCGTTTATGCAATTACCAAAAATTGGTAATGTGCATTCCTTACGGCGATTGTGCGAAAGAGCACTACTTTGTTTAAGAGTTGAAGTATGTGACACTACATGCAGTGTACTTGGCATCGGCGATGTACAACGACTGGAAATAAACAGTTATAAACTTGTATACCATGCTCGTTTTAGCTTCGTAATTCGTCATTTTGATTCGCCTTCTTTTGTTTGGCACATTTTTAGTCTTATTGTTAACAGTTACTACCTTACTATACCACATGCATATACACGCCTGCACGTTCTAAAGTAATGCACGTATAATCCACGTCATGAACGTACGAGGCTTAGGTAATGCAATTCGAAGTGAGAGAGAAAAAAAGACTCAAATTCAATATAGAACGTCAAGCTGAATTGATGGGAGTCAACTGCAAAAGTCTCATGGTCGCCGGATCAAGAATTTAAGGCAATTCCAGCGCCTGTCTTTCTGAAGGCAGAGGCGATGATTTTAGAATTATTGAATTCATAGATGGGAAGATAAGTGTCTTCCTTGGGAATCCATGGGAGCACATTCATACACTACCATTCCGTGTAGTTCAAATATGTGTTTAAGATGAGGAAAAAAGATAGACGAACTGGAGTCAAACACAGCAGGGACATGTGCGCGTGTTTTCGTGTATGTGTGTCGTGCATGTGTTACATCCAGGATCCCCAAGTACCCATGCTGTGTGGTATGTCCTGTGGAATGTGAATGAAAGGAACGAGTTTCCCGTCAAAGTGTCAATTTCCAAGTGAACGGAGCCTAAATAAAAGAATCTAAATTTATAATTCTCTTCGGATCCTTTTTGGTAAGGTTTTCGAGGATGGATATGAAATGGGAATACCAGTGCGGAGAAAATACTGGAGGCCCCGGCGCCTACTAGCCATGGCCTACTAGGACTAGTTCTTCCATGGGAAAGAAAAACGACTCCGGTTGTAGAGACGGAAGAGAAAGAAGAGGAAAAGTTATGGGATGAGATGGCATCTTCAAGTGAAAGCATATCTCTCTCGTTTTTTTGCTTGCTTTGTGAAGAACTGCCTCTGCCTACGTACTTAAGTTTAGGCCAGGGTAACCCGAGTCAAACCATGGAGAGGAAATCCTAAGAACCCAGGGAGAAAGCAAGCAGTATAAAAAAATCCGCATATTCCCTAAGAAAAATATGGGAGAAATTTTTGTGATTTTCTTTCCAAATATATCGGCAAGTCGTGACATTTGCTGGTCGAGAGAGATTGAAAATGCGGTGCTTGTAACATTACACTCTTTAT
Source organism: Protaphorura glebata (assembly GCA_034694305.1). Lineage (NCBI taxonomy): Eukaryota > Metazoa > Arthropoda > Collembola > Poduromorpha > Onychiuridae > Protaphorura > Protaphorura glebata. Next base: position 3,416 of record JAQFYE010000809.1, on the reverse strand, counting down.
CGATTCGACGAACTGGTGGTACTCGTACAGTACTGGGCTGGATTCTCAAACTGAATTCATTCCTCAGTCACAGTCACCCAAAGTCGAGTAGTTCTATAAAATGTATGTACGTATGTGTGTACGCACGAAGAGAAAGTCTAAAGTATTGGGCCTATGGCCTAGGCCTAGGTCTAAGTACTCTGCAGTTGAATGTGGAGAACTAAAGCAAAAGAGTCAGTGCATGTAGGGATTTTTGTACGCTTTTTCTGCCAAAACCATGCAGAGAAGTCAAAAAAATTCTTCACGGCTCTTCTATCCTCTTTAACCGCCCGCCGCCCTTAAAAGACCGAACTCGAACCGTCTTTCACCCAATTCCTTTACGTCCTCCAATTTCAAATTTGCGAGTCAACTCTTACTACACTTTAGTCCTTTCTTGACTCGACAACGACGACAGGGCCATGTGTCGACACACATTTTCACGTACGTTATGTAACGTAGTACATACATGCACCATTTTCTATCACATTTCACAAAAAAAGTAGGTGGCAGTATGCACTCCATACAACATGCTCAGATCCTGAGCCTGACACGTAGTGAGCGATATCCAGTGTAATGTCTAAGGAACGCTCCACGGTAACATGGGCATAAAATTTGCGATGACTTACTAAGCCTATCTTTCTAGGCCTACGGTCGTCGTCCTCCTGATATTTTAAAAATAGGGGACTGCCATACCAAACTAGATTTATTTCCTTTGACTTTCCCTCCCTTGTAAAGACTTTCCATGTACGGAGCGCAGTCGATAAGGGACCCGAGCGAACTCATCCCATCAATTCTCCTTGAGAAAAGGAATTTCTAAATATCAAGACTCATGACTCAAGGAGAACCATGTACGGTAAATCTACATATGCGTCCGTCCACAAGGACAGCAATTTCGATTCTCCCATGAAGTAGTGAATCTCTAGAACCCGACATCGATAGTAGGACTAGAAAGAAGACAAGACGAAGGCAATGACAATAAGCCTACAAAATATGTATGTTCTGCTCTTTTAATTTGACAGAATCGAAACTCGGCTGGACTACGTCGTGGAATTCGTCGAATTCAGAGATCAAACTTCCAGTTTCGAAGATTTGAAATAATGTAGTACACAAGGGAACCCCTTCAATTATCAAGTGTTTCACGTTATTTGCTGGTTTGTTTTTTACTACCTTACATCGTTTGAAAATGTACTTGTACGGGATCTGTCTTATTTCCCGCGAACAATACCTGTGTCCCTTAAAACAAATTCACGGGAAGAAATACCGGCCAGTACAATTTAATAATATCAGGAGTCAGTTCATCCACATGAGTATGGTAGCAGTTAAAATCCTGGCTAGATATTGTCACTGTACTAAATAATTGGAAAATGACCTGCTGAACTGAGTAGGCGGCAATTTAGTATCTCAAAATAGGTGTACATCAGAGGAAAATTGATTAAGTTTCCGTCTTTAAACCAGTCATCCACACAGGATAAACTCTACCGAGTTCAAAAATATTGTTATAGTATTTCTAGTCGGGGTGCGTAGAAGCAACGTTGCATACAAACAAGTGTGCTGATGTGCGTAGACCAGACCGTTCTGAAAGCCAGCTACTATATTATATATAAAGAACAATGTTGTCCCTGCTGTTAGCTTCATTTTTCGTCTCTCGACCGAAATGATGAAAGGCATTTTCCGCTAATCTGTCACAAGAACTCATTTTTTACCTCAATTGCGTTTTTATTCTACGCTGGTGAAAGTCGCCTGGAGTCCCCAGTTCCGTTTTAAGTCATCATCAACGAAGCGTAGTACGCGTAGTATACTAGGTCTACTCCGTTTACATTAATACTACAACCTCCTTCATATTTATTCATTCTCCAATTTATCTCCATGGGTACACATAATATATGCAGACATATTCGTACATCATATTACATCCTACATACACCACCATCAGCACTTTGCTCCAAAAAGTAAAGGGCTTTTAATTAATTTTTCCCTTTCTCTCTGCTCTAGTAAACCTGGGAGGGAAATGAAGACAAAAAGAGCGGCACATTATAAGCATCGCTAATGCACTACTACTACCACTTCATACTCTCCCTGCATTCTTTCACTCGCTTGCTTGCTTTCTCGTAATTTTGCGTAGGCGGATGCCTAACATGCTTCCACATACATTGTACATCGGGATCAGGACTGAGCGTACAGATGATATGAAAAAATTGGTTGTAAGCCACTGAGTCATGCAAATTATTCTCTAATGAAACAAACAACATACAAGGTTTTATCATTTCTCTGAATTCTAATAAAAATGAGATCGGAGAAGTTTTGTAAGGTTTCATAACTAACACATTTATTACATTTCGTGTACGTTTTAATGTCAAACGCATTGTCTCTGTCATGTATCATGTCGTAGTCTTTAACAGAGTGTACGTGTAAAAAAATAGCTACTGTAAATGATCAACTAGAGCCCCGGGACTGTTTTCATTCAGGCAGGTTCAGTCGGCAAAGACTTTCACCATTTCCTCAATTAGGTTACATTGAGAAAGACTCGGTTTCTGTTTGCCGTATTCGATCATTTGCTGCAGCCCTCTGCCAAATGACTGGTCTTCCCATAGAGCTAGGAATTGTAGCTAGTTTTTAAAAAACATAGAAACAATCTGAAATTTCTAACTCTATGGGTCTTCCAGTCAAATGTCTAGACCGCCAACAAAATCTCAAGTTATTTAGTTGAACACCACCAAGATAACCAAGTGAAGTGAGCAATTCGAATTGAAATCTAACCACACAAATATATTACATAAATGTGATTATGTTCAGTTTTTACGATTTTCTTCATTTTCCTCAAAGTTGGAAGTGCCAATTTAGAGAGGAGTACGTAGTTTGTACGGAATTCTATTTAGAGCAGTTCGCATAACCTAAGTTGTGTATATTCAAGTGTTCTTAACCGTATGCATGTATTCACGTATGGGCACTGGGCACTGTGAATATGCACTGCGAACTGCAACATATTATACAGTCGCATGAGTTTCCCAGAACCGACGCAGCTCTGGAGTTGTCATATTCCTGGAAATTTTCAGGTACATTCTCATTGAAATCTGTCTATAATTGATTAATTCGCACAACTTTAACATTCCCTGGGCTGTGGGACAACTAGGATGGCAAAACCATTTAAGGTGTAGTGAGGGCTTTAGTTTACAAACATACAAAATGCCATAGGAATGGAAGAAATCAGAAATCATAGGGTGTTTCAACCAATTATGTACCATGATCCTTGTCCAGACACACGTACAAAGTTTTTTCGTCTTGTAAATGTTTGAACCTCCTTTTCAAACTTTGTTGACATTGGTTGTCCAGTCAATACATTGATAGGCATTACCGTTTGAAATTTTTAAATTTCCCGTTATGAACTAAAACGCTGGAGA
>JAQFYE010000808.1:0-29182 GCA_034694305.1 Protaphorura glebata | reverse complement strand
TTCCGCTAATATATACCTATTCCATACAGTTGCTTCCAAGATTTTTATTATGTATAGCGTATCTATATGGATGTTTCAATTTCCTATAATAGATAACTAACTGTTCTGGTTGGATGTTGATCATTATGTTAAACTTTCTATAATATATAACTATTCCATATAGGCCCTTTCAATATTGTTCTATCTGACGGTTCTATATAGACGGTCCAAAGATGCTATAATGGAATCTACAGACAATGCATCGTCATAACCATAATCGCACGGCTTCCTTTTAGTTTTCAACTACTTTATTTCTGTTGGTAATGGCCGGATTTCTTCAACCTTGCCCGGACTACTTGGCCCGATTTTCTTCAACGTTGGAGCAACCTGCTCCTTTCCCTGTCTGGGACCTTTTCTGACCCGGCCAGACAGGCAGGCCCTAAACTTTTTCGATATGAGGCGGCGTATCTGTTGGGCGAGCTTCACTTGCATATAATTGGACACGAATTATTTTTATGACGAAGTGTTTGGGTATCTTGCACACCTTGTATGACAGGAATACTTATTTCTGAACTGACTGAAAAAAGGTCTTTTTCGATAATTTCGTTAATTTATGTACGTATTTATGTCCAGGTATGGGTTTATTCGACCTTGCCCCCGGGCCTGGCTATAACATATTTTCGACCCGCTCCCTTGCCACTTCAAAGAATCTGGCGTATACTGGGCTTATTCGTTATCTTAGTATTGAATTTATGGAAAGAAAAGCTTCAAGACGAAGAGCATGGAGGCTCACAGGTCTCTTAATAAAAATATTTAATGTCATTTAATAAGATTTACTGAGATTTAACTGTTACTTGAGCTCCAAAAAATAAAATTTATAATTGACAGGTTGGGTAACAGTAAGACATGAAATGTCAAGACGGAATATCTAGAATTCCGTTTACCAGAAGCGTGCAAAAGAATGGCTCTTCTGATGAAAGTTAGTAAACCAAGCTGTATGTAAAGTGTTTGTTATGATGAGTATATTCGTTTCTTTATTGTTCAGTGAATTCCAGATACATTTAGTAGTGATATCAAGATCGACAGAGTTCAGTTCATTGACATTTTAAGCGGAGGCCGAAGCAGGATCTGATGAAGCGGCGGGATCAGCGGCAGCGCCAGGTAGCGAAGCCGGAGCAGCGGGTGGGACAGCAGCTGCTGCAGCTCTAGCACCTGCTGCTTTGGCACCGCTCGCACTATCTGCAGCAGCACCGGTAGCGCTGGAACCGGATTTACTCCCATCCGCAGCTTTTCCTGAGGCTCCCGCAGCTGCAGCAGGATTGCTAGATACACCGGCAGGTTTAGCCGCTCCTGGGAAGGCCTGCCGAAAAACCAGTTCAAATTAGCAATTAAAAACTTCGGACTAATGAATATCTTTAGTCCTTTGTGTAACTTACCACGGAGAGACCGACCAAAAGTAAAACTCCAAGAATAGCGTGCATATTGGTAAAAGTAGTTTTCAAAGGATTCGGTGTCGAAAATTAAGTTTCGGTTGGAAGTTGATGTTGATGTTTGAGTTAAGCTGTTTAAGTTGGTTTGATGCTGTTACCCCAGCTAGGGGTCTTTTTATACCATCCTGAACCCCATTCGGGAGCACGTGTTGTTTACCATTCTTCATAAACAAGGCCAAGAATGACGTCTTTTCCACGTGCCATAACTTTCGAAATGAATTTTGTAATTTTCCAGTCCGATAACAATGAAATTCTGAACTCTCTCACGTCATAAGCCTGAAGTTAACCTTTCACTAAGATAACTCAGATCTGTTCTATTCATTTTTGAAAAACAATGACGCTTTCGAATGTTCCCCAATTTACTCAATTCAATTTTTTATAGTATAATGGAACAACGATTCTCGAACTTCTGTTGAGTTTTAGCTATAATTAATAGGATAATAAAACTAGACTTGACATTAAATTGTTTGTACGCTATAATATCGCACGTGCTGATTCAAAAGGGACCAATTTTGTTGCTGACGTCCACATTATTAATTAGTTGAAAAATATGTCGAGGTGACACGACCAATCCTGTGTGATCCGGACTAGTCTACGCTGCGGCTAATCGAATGCCCTCGAGTCAATCGGAGGTCGGTAGAAATGTAAAATGCGAATGTATTGATACTAATTTGGAACTAAATTAATTAAAGGAAAAAGGTTCTAATGTAAAGACAACCCAATCGCAAGAAAATATGTGAAACAATTCACCCGATTTTCTGTCCTGATTTGATGTATTTGAGGAAAAGTACTTGATTATAAATGCGTTGACTCAATAATTCCAAATGATACTTCTGCATGGAATCAGTCTAACAATAAGACTTATTTTGCTCTGATGACCTCTTCCTTGCTGATTTGGTCTTCTTCGGGCTGTCATTCTGTTCTCTGGAATCCCATTATTACCTCACATGTAACTTGTAACTGAATTCCGAAATTAAACTTTTGTCAACTAAATAAAACTCCTTTCAGTCCTACGATTATTGAAATAAACTGATGCCCTAAAAATTAATAGTCCTATTCGTCCTATTAATTCATTTAGCTACTGCCATGAGGGTTAGAAGCAAAATAGAAAAAACTTTTTATTCACGAGAACATCGAAAACCTTACCATTTGTAGCCTCGGACATGCATGTTTAGTTTCTTATGTCGTTGTGGCTAGGAAACTTGGTCCGAATATTGACAGAAGTGAAAACTGAAATTTTTGACCTTGATATAAAAAATAGGACTAAGTTACCAGTTCTACTACGGCTTGAGGCAATTGTCTGTTAAGTTCGGTGAATTGCAAATTCTATATTAATAATTATTATTTTTCCACTAATTTAATGAGGAGCGCAAAGTTGGTTCAACGAACAAAGGTTCTCACCAATTGATACCATTCCATTTCGCGATGATGTGACAGTCAATGAATATCAATTAATTCTTAAACATGCAGTCCATATATTAAAAGGTATATTGCTTTAATTCAAATCAATTCATTCAAATGACACAGTGTAATTAGTACAAAATATATACATTTTTAAGACAAATAATTCATGTTGTCTAGATTCTAGAAAGTGAGTAAACTGCAGTCCATCTATTTCACTCGTTCGTATCGACTTCATTTTTACATTTCTCCGAAGGATCAGGATTTCACAATAACTGCGTTCCTATATCATTGGTCCATAAAACTGGACTCTTCGGTCATCTCACGGATTCCCACGCCCAAGTCCGGTACCTCGACTACGTTTCCTTCCACGGCCACGGCCACGGCCAGTACCACGCGAAGGTCCTCGTGGGCTCGATATCCTTGTCCCTGACGGCCAATTTTCGGAACCACTATCCTGGGAAATTCGATGGGCACCCATCCGGCCTCCAGCGGGCGCACTGTCAGGAGTTAAAAATTGAGGACTGCTACCTTGTTGGCCAATCGGAGCGTGTCCTCGGACAAGAGTAATCGGTGGACCAGGTTGTGAGGGCAAACGAATACCCGAAAGCGGATTTCTCTGTGGAAGGGGTGGTTGACCTGGATTTTGCCCAATAGTTGGTCCATGTCCTGATGGTCCTGGACGTTGTAGTCGAATCTGCTGCTGACCATTTCGATTTCTTCCTCGGCCAGGAGGAAGTGGGCCCGCACACCAACCAGTTGCGTAAAACACTGGTTCTTTCATGATGAAGGGATTTTTGTATCTGGAATTCACAAAGATATTTTTGCCCCCAGTGGTATATGTTCGCCAACTGTCGTTGTTCACTCCAATCCGAGTGTTTGGCCCTGGTTCTTCCCAATTTGGTTCTTGCCTAATTGGCTCTGGCACCGGTTCCGGACTTGACCCTGGTTTTGGTTTTGGATTCTGACTACGCTGTCCTGCTACTGGTGCCGGTAGCCCAGCGCTTGTCGATTCTGCTGGTGCCAATGGAACTGGTCGAACTGGCCCTGGCGGTAATGCTAGTAGTTCTTCTCTGCTTAACCTTATTACCGGTATTCGAGAAACATTTCTCTGTGGCGGAGGATTTCCTCTTGAATCAACCCATGGCCCCGTTAGTCTAAAGTTGGGATCAACGCACACGTCATCTGGTCCCAAAATAATCGTAAATCCACTCTCCCTTATAAATTCATCCTCTGGGTCAATTTCAGGTTCTGGAGAAAGCTCAGGCTTATCAACTGGCGTGGGAAGAGGCGGTCTTAAGGTACGACTGGTACATCTGAGCAATATCGCCTTGTAGAAATCACGCTCAAGCGCTCGCACTTGGCGCTGGCTCATTGTCTAAATTTAACCGTCAGAAACGAACAATAAGTGGAATTAGAAGGTGGTCCGTAATCATTGTTCCTATATCCCCTATACTATTTACCCCATCAGCAATAAAGTTTTGAATTTCTAGTTAGTATGTTTACAAAGTTTTAACTCATGCTCATATCTGAATGACAACTTGGTTGTGATCTATGGTTGTAGACCACCCTGTGTTAGCAGTGAAACCTGCGCTGTGTACTAAGACCGCCGTTGACAAAAGACTTTAAATTGAGATCAATGAGCAAAAAATTTGGGAGTAGGAAAAACTGGACGTATTGCACAGGTTATCTAATTATAGAGAAAGTCCTTAGCACAGCTTTCACTGATAAAATTTCTGCTCTAAAAATAAAAAGGTTTCGTAAGGACGTACCTCAGTGAGATTCTCTGGAAGATGTCTAAACTCCGTATGACACGTCGAACAGTCGATCTCACTTTCATCCATTTGAAAATGCCCATTTTCGCAAGATCGTCTTGAAGCCTTATATCGAACAAAAAGTTGGGATTAATTTTTTGAATATCTAATTCTATAAATTGGAAGGATTGATAAGAATATGGCATACCATTTTTGCGTTGGGAATTCGCTTGTATACTTGCACTGAAAACACTATTTTTTATTTATTCGCAGTGATGTCTCATTTTTATTTTACGCACTCACTCCCACGTCTTCTCACTTCGATTTCCAAATGTTGACAAAGAAAAATCAGGGAGAATACAGTTTCGCAGGCTGTGCGATTGATAGAAATATTTTGTAACGCTTACCACATTTTACACAATTTTTTCAGCAATTAACATACTGCCAGGACATCGTGAAATTTGTTCTTATCTGTAATTGCTTGGATTCTAAAATGTTCATTGGTTTTATAAAAAAATTATTACCGGTCATGGTAATAACTACGGCCAGAATTTCAGATGGGGTTTTCTGGAAATTTTGATGCTTGGTTTTCAGAAGGAACTGGTAATAATTCTACCGGAATAATTACCCATACACTATAAGTATCAAGTTATAATGGTGTGATAATTACTTTAATTTTGAACACATAAAAATTGCCTTGTACTCGCAGCTGTGATCATGCGATATTTCAACATCTATCGTTTCTCAGGTCAGAACTGTTGAACTTTTTTTACTCCGTATTTCTTGAAGAAATTTTACCCTACTACTGCTAGCGTGGTAGAAATGGCGGATAGTTTCTTGTAAGATGAATTAACAGAATTTTACCCTACTACTAAGGGTCAATCTCGTTTGACTAAATCTGACCTGAACCTTGGAGCTAGGTTTCTTCATGAGTTCTATTCGGAATAGAAAATCACCGAAATATTGATATTTAATAAAAATAATTCAAAAATAATATACGGAGAGGTAATAATTTGTTTTTATTAAAGAATTTGAGATTAATGTAATAATATGAATACCAAAGGACACATTAGTATTATCACTGTAAATACATTAGGTACGACGGGATGATTCTAATGAGTTCATTTTGGCGTTAAACATTTTAGCAATACTAACACGGCGATTTTTTGTGTACACTTTTAAAGGGTATAAAAGAAAAATTCCTGCTTGGCAGATTGTTGGATTTGTATTTTGTCCCAGATCTTAATTCCTATAATAATAATCAATTCAATACACTACAACAGGTAATATTGCATCAATTGTCTTGAACTTAATAGCTATTATTACTGGTGGTTTATTAATACAGGTGAAGAAATACGTAGGTAATAGTTTCAATATTTTTAAGGGCAGTCCGGCAGTCATTCGACAATCTCATTCCAATCTAATGGATCAATTCATCAAAATGATAAGTAGTAGGTGCCGTACATGGTGGCTCATAACTTTCAGCCACTCCCTGCAGCCAAGCCTGGGGTTTCCAGCAAAAGTGAACTATGTCTGACAGACATTTTAATCGCGCTCTGGATTAATTTCGTCTTATCCTAAATTTTCTATGCACAAATTGAACAATAGCTTTTAAAATTCCACTTTAAATTACCAACGAATCGTACGTCATTTTTTCTGTCAACCACCAAGTTCAGCTTTAGAAAGGACGAAATGTTATGAGCCACCCTGTAGGTGTCAAATGCGATTCTGTATTGTTTATGGAAAAGTTTCATAATATATGTACACTTATGAAGGCAAAAGCCAATACCATTTTGTATGGGTAAAAATTTGTATTTTGAGTAAAAATTGTTCATTGCTCTCGGGAACTTACTAATCTGTTCCATCTCCATTATGTCTTAAGCACTCAATAAATAAAAATTAAGACTTAATTAGAATTACACTTGGGTTTACGTTTAACAATCGAAAGCCATAATATTATTTAACTCTTCTAAAATACACGAACAAGAGAAATGCGTGTTTTTAATGCTATTAAAAATGCATAGAGTTCGTACTTTATCAAATATTTGTTATTCATGGATGATGTAAAGGCAAGATAAACAGGTATAAAGACAGGCATTTTTTTTATATTGTAAACACTTATAATCGCGCCTCTACAATATCTATTTCCATTTTTCTAAGTTTTTCAGTGTTTTAATTTATTTTTGAAAAAATATTTTCAAGTAAATATCACAGAAATCTCCCGTCCCCGTATTCGCAGCCGCTGTACATCCCCTTAAAATACTTAATATTCGCATCAAAAATGCTTCACAAATTAATGTAAAACCGTGCAAAAAAAGCTGATATATTATTAATAATACACATTGACAATACTAAATGTGCTGATAGAGAACACTCATGACTTTTGCCTTTATAGAAAGAAGGCTCACAAAATACTAGTGTATGAATTATTATTAGAATATTTGTTAAAAGCACTAAAAGTGAGGCAAGAAATTCCATTTGAAGAACTTTCATTCTTTGGGGAAAGTTCTTGTACATTGTTCCACGACAACAATTCAAAATACTTGACGATTTTACTTTTACCGTCTTATTGCAAATCAATGTCTTGTAAGGTTAGGTGTAGTAAAACCGGGCTTCAATTATTACATATAAGGGTCATCATGAATTCATTCTCATACTGGCTTGTGACTTCAATTATAACGAAAAGTGTACAATATATTTTTAAAAAAATTAGTGCGAAAATATGTTTATAGAGGTAGATATTGGTTAGAGATGGAATGATTCATCCTTGTATTGAATGAATTTTGAGACTGTCCATCGCAGAAATCCCTGAGGTAAGATTTTCTTATGTCCTTGTGCAAATTGGCAATCCCCTGAAGAATTCTTTTAATATGTCCGACTTTTGTAATCCCGAGATCCTTGAGGTCACGCCGTTTCAAGGTCAGAAGCTCAGAACCTTGAATGTCATGGCGTTGAAAATTGGGTCTGTATTCTCCTAGTTGGAGATAGTCAAGCCAGTCACCGATTTCAGATCCACTCCATTTGTCAATACTTTTTGTTTCTGGAAATAAAGGAAAGCCGCAAATTAGTGTCAATTTATTTCAATGTCCTGAAAGAACATGACAATTATCTTGTGGCATTTTCTTCTCCAAAAATAATTATTAATTATTTGTTACCTGAAGACCCTGCATTATCAGTACTTGCATCTGGAGTTGAGTCATCAGATTGTTTAGAGTCTCTAATTCTATCCCTCAGCTGGCCGAGGGAGAATAGTCGCTTGGAATGTCTTTTCTTGTCCAACTACGGTAATCAGAAAATAAACCCTAATTAAGTGCATAAGTACATTTGTACTCTAACGAAGGAAACTGCTTGTCTTACGTCTTCTGTCTCCGTTGAAGTTGGTGACAGACCCATATGTTGCTTCTGTTTCTCTTCCCATGATTTGAGGGATGACTCGAGTGCACGATTTCGACATAACATTTGCATCCGATTCTTATGAATGATTTTGATTACACCAGGTGGTTGAAGCCAGGCTTCTCCATCAACCTTAAAAAGTAAAGATAATTAATTTTTATAATCCTGGCAGCTAGTCCGCAATAGAAGTTCTATTGGCAAATCTGTAGTGATACTATTTTGCATTAGAAAATAAGTTTTGTCTTGAGATTTTAATACGAGACAAGACTCAAAAAATTTTCCAAATTAATAAAATTACCTGAATTGGAATGGGTTCATCTCCTAAAATTGTAATTTTGATAGAGTGACACTGAGCTATTCGATGGTGTTGAAGATTAATGAGTCGAGAAGCGGCCATTTGCATTGAGTCAAAAACAGCCACGACTTCTAGAATTTTGTCATCGAACGACGGTGCTAAGAAACAGTCGTCTTCTTTTGTACCACCCCAAAAATTTGTTCCACCCATGAAACTAAAATTCGAAAGAGAAATTTAAATACCTAAAATTATCAAGTCTCAAATTATTGTCCTTTGAAAGATTTCATACCTTTGAATATTCAGAATGACAATTCCCTGGAGACTCGGCAACGGTAATCTCCTCCCATCACATTCTAGTTGAACTCTTTGTTCCAAATTTTTACACGTTTGTTGAACATATTCCTTGCTCCCAAGAACGCCATACCACATGATATTTTTAGTCCGACTTCGACATTTTTCTGGATGTTCCTCTCTCTTCATATGAAAATCTAATGTGATTTTGGCATCAATTCCAATCCCAAAATAATTATTCATGACACATCTCTCATCAAATCCAATCATGAGATCTTCTTCATCCTCCGGGTCCATGAGTGGAGATGCAACCGCACAAATTGTATCCGCATTAGCTAAGAGTACTTTACTAACAATCCCACCAGATGCAATCGTTGGCCACGAAGGATGTGAAACCAATGGATTGACAATCGGCAGCGTTTTCTGTTTCTTCCCTGTAGACCCACATCTCCCAGGTGAAGAAGGTGAGAGTGATGAAAAGAAAAGTCCAGACTCAGAAATGTCAAAAAAGGAAAGTTTTGAATTTGGACTCTTTGGAATTTCAACTTCTAAGGGTTTGAGTAAAGATCCCATTGAAACGCGTCTTGATGCTCGTGGGCTTGCACTTCTAGATAAACTGGGTGCTGACAAACTATTAGTACTTTTTGATGAACTAGAATCGCTCGCATCATTCAAACTGCTCGGTGTTCCTGGGCTAGGGACTAAAAGGAATGTAGATGTGGAAGGAGGTGACAAGGATGCTTTGTCGAATCCAGATTGTAATTCAGCCTCTGAAGGTGTCCTGGTCGATGATGATGGACTATCGACTTCAATTTTTATAGGTAAACTAGCTTTATCTTTCTCAGTTTGTGAATGGTCCCTTTGTACTTTACTTTCTGACCCATCCAGGTCACAGGCAGAAGTCCTCCTTGATTTATCAGCAAATTCCGTTGGCACCGGAAGGGTTAGGTGTGGGTCAATTGGACTTCCTATGTTCATCAGCAGGGGGTCAGGGGTCTGGGTCATGTCTTGATCATCACAAAAAAGTCCGTGTTTTGAGGGTGAAATTTCAATGTCATTCTCATTGTCGCATACAACTTGTGGAGTTGGCGCTACGACGGCTAAGGAAACAGGTCGAACTAGTGTGGGCGTAGAAGTTTGTTCATCTAAGGTTTTTTCAGCATGTTCGATAATTTGACGAACAGCTTTTTTGAGACTATTTGCCCTTGACATGAGGTTCTCACGTTGACGAAACCTTGTCAATTTTTTAACTAAGGGGGAAGTACCATTTCCAGATTGATCGCGTAGTGGTTGAGATTCTCCCAAAGGTGTTCCAATATCTATCGTAGTTGCCTCCTCCTGTCAAAAATTGAAAGTCAAACCATTAAACACATCATTAGATGATTTTCCTCAACGATATCAAAGATCGGATCCACCAACCAAGTGAATTTCGATCTATTAGATTATTAGCATTGTTATTCATAAAAAAACGGTGCGAAAATTATTTGAATAAAAAAGTATAGATATCATTTGAGGGGTGAGGGATTTTTGGGGAATTATGTGCGTCAACCGTCATTGATAACTTTGAAGTCAAAATGTATAAGTCTCGAACAATCGGTTTCATTCTAACCATAATAAATAATATCATTTTCAGGAATAGAAACAATCAATTGCTGTATTAAATTCTTACCTCCACAGCTCGAGTGTCTCGGAATTCTTCTTCAGCCACATTTGTATTCTCAGTCTCTTCATGAAGCGTTTGAAGCAGTGAGTCCAATTTTTGGCTCAAAGTCGCACATTTCTCCTCGATTTCTGAGTCTGCTGATGTTCCAATTTTTCCAATCATGTCTCGAACGGTTTCACAAAGTACTCTGCAAAATATTTCCGTTAATTTATTTCGGTATTCATCTGATTTTACATCATCGGTCACGTTCGCTTGCACTCATTTAAGGATTTCAGTAAAAAGTGAGATACATTTTGTAGAGAATTAATTGTAAATCTATAAAATTATTCTCACACGAATTTTCGCAGGGGAGAGCAATGAAGTCTAAAGATTAATTTGAAATTCTTGTATGCTGCATTGGATTGACGGAACGTATGGTAGTCTCTCTCGGTACTGAATAAATTCTTTACAAATGCATGAATTTTTCAGGAAACCCCGTAGGGGCAATTGTACTTTGTACGTAAATTTTTTATTAGCTAGGTTTTCCCTGAATATATTCCCCTTAACTATCCCCACATTCCGTCTAGGGCTGTTTATTCTTAAAATCGATTGACCCCATGCCGAATTTGGTCTGTTATCATTGACATAAATAATTTAACACCGGGCCACCTTCGCTCGGTTTTCTAAGGTTGGGTTAGTTTATTGCGTCAGATTTGAGAAGGAAGGAATAAGACTCACTCAGGGATTTATTACACGAGAATCTCTTCATGGAACGAACTTCATTAATCCTTAATGACTAAACCAGCGAACCGTTCAAAATTAGATTCCTGCTTCCCTGAAGAATGAAACCGTGTAACCTGGGGAAGCACATGTATAGTTACTATTACACAGGTGAGTATAAATGAGGCAAATTAAACTCAGAGGCAGGGAACCGCGATCTAGTTTACGTCGTGATTTTAAACCATATACAAATTACTCATTCCCCCGAATAAGGTCTTTTCCATCCTAGAATATCAAATCAATTCATCGTCTTTGTACGAATCCTTCTGCCGTCCTCAAAAGTTCCATTGACATTTTAGATTGGATTCGAACGTAAGGTTTCCCGATTTATAATAATGGAGTTAAAATCACTCATTCTAATCTAATTGGTCTGCACCCTCCGACTAGAAATACAAATTCAGCAACCTAGACCAGCCGAATTCCTCAAATTTAATTAACGACCACCTCATTGGAATTACTCATATGAGACCTGCACTGTCGTCTTTCCAGGAATATCTCGCTATTTGAGATTGAAAATAAATCGACTAAAAACAGTTAACGCTACTCGATTCAAATGTAATCAAATCTCAAAAACATTGCAACCACCCCATTCCAGGTAATGCCTTCAGGTACGGGGGTTCCTTGTGAATTTTCTCGTTAGTGTAGATAAAATTTGTCGGAGGAAATTCGCCCCCTTATTATGTGAAGACGCATCATGAATCGTATAACATAATTATTTTGTTCTAAGAAATCAACAAGAATACTGAATTTCTACAAATCTTGGATTTACTTAACCTAACCCAACCTATTTTTAGAAAAAAAGCCGAGGTTGTAGGCCTTGATTAATACAATGGGAATACGAATCCGGAAAAGCATACTTGGCAGACGTGATGACAATTTGATGTTGATCCGATTGAAGTATATTGTGGAGATGTGAGACAACTGAGTCTTCATACTGAGCAATTTGTGGTTTGTTTGATGTTTCCCTTAGGCAAAGTCCTTGACGAAGACTTGAGTTTAATACAACCCCTCTCTCGAACGTCATTACGCTCCATCTGATCGTAAAAAAAAAGAAAGAAAAATTAGAGGTCACGTAAATTCAAAAGAGATTTCATTCCAGGTGGGTCACCCAATTGTTCCTTGTGTGTGGCGTGTTTTCACCGAAATATTTTTGCCCAATTAAGGTAACGACATTGGCCCACAACAATTTTGTCGGATAATTGGAAACTGATAGCATTGCGAGTTGTGGAAAACTCACCTATCCAACATCTTCGTTGTTCCTTTTTCATATTTCTCAAGAATGTGAGGTAAATGAGCATCATCGTCACAGGAGGCTCCCCATCCCAAAACACGGGCAAGATCATTACCAGTCCCCAACGGCAAAACACCAACTTGACATTGCCTCTGTAAATAAGAAAGAATAAAAGATAAACAAACATATTAAACGAGCTAGTCTAGATGATCGTAACATTTTATTTATACTACGATCTTCCATGTCATAATTATTGTGATGACTTTTTGAAGGTCTAGATCGTAGGTCTGAAGGTCTTAGACGTAATTTATTTACTCTATTTCGTAAAAATTATTTTTAACCCGATGCCTTTCTAACCTAATTTAAGCAACTTATATCGCAATTAAAAGTAGCGAATAATATTAACATGATTTTGATATAAAAATGTGAACAGTTGTTCCTAACTAAGAATATTATAGTGACTTTGACTGCAAATAATTATTATTGCGAGAGTCGTGTGGAAGGACACCAAGCAAATTGACAACGTTAATATAAATATATAGACACAAAAATCGGCACAATAATCGGTTTTCATTTCAGGGTCAAATTTTCCACTGCTACGAACATTCACTACAACACTAATGCCTCTGTATAATTTTCCTTGTGTCTTTTCATAATCGTTATATAAGTGTTTTCTGAAAAAATATTGCACCTTAATTGATTAAACTTACATGCATATCAAGCCGATCGATTTCACTCATGACCCATCCAACTGACCCATCTCCACCACAAACCAATATACGAAATGGTTCAAAATGTCGAAATAGTTGAAGTCCCAGTCTATAAAAATGAATTTTAATATGCATTCATCCAAATAAAAACCAAAAAATATTTACTAAAATTCGTTTTTCAACCCCCGTACCTTGGCCCACCATTCATCAAGTCAAAGACTTGAGCTGGGTTTAAAAGTTGTTTCTGTGAATTTGAAAAAATAGTTGTAAGCTTAGTCAATAAAAAGTTTAATAAAGTCCACGAGATAATTCGAAAAAAAACTTACAAATCTCCTGAGAAATTTGAGCCCTTGATGATCTCCGGATTTGGAATTAACAAATACTAAAAGTGGTGAGCAAGCCTGTAGAGATCTAGAGGTTTCCCAAGCGTCGTCACTTCCTGTAAATTATAATCAGAGACTTTGATATGTTTTCCGAGAAATTTGTTTTCCATTTCCGCTACAAGTTGCCAGAATTTGTTAATTTCAAAATATTACCGATTGTGTGAAGTGCAGTTGGTGGAACTACACTAATTCTCCCAACTGTACATTTTTGATTTGTAATTGGTCGACAGGAAGTGTGAACGCATACCCTACACCAGAGGCATCGCCAATCTTGTAACCTGGTAGAATCAAAATGAATATTTAATTAGATGCATCTGTCAAATATTGTCAGTTGTGACTGTGAGCATTACATTTTAGGGTATTGCTTATTATTCGTACGAATCTGATCATATCAGGCTGTTTGAAATTATCAGAAGTTATCGGCAAATACCTTATACGCCATTGACGATTATTTCAGTTTCATTTGTAATGACAAAAAATATTTCCTTCATACCTGAGGACTGAACCACAAGTTCGCTCGCAGACCTCACATTTAGCGGAAACTGGTAGATTTCCTTCCAGCCATTGATGCGGGAGTGATAATGTCTAAAAGTTTGAAGACGGATTTTTTAAAAATGCTAATTTCTCAATGACTTACAAATACTAAGAAATAAACAATTCTTACCCCATCAGACTCTTCAATAATATCTTTCCCCATTGAGGCTAAGGTGGTCCATTTACAATTATTAATGGCTTTGGAGGCACAACGCTTGTGGGCTTTGAATTTACAAATCTCGCAGCTAAGCCCTTGAGAGGTCACGCCTGCAATGAAAAATGAGACAATAAAGTCACAGGTCAACAACCACCACCGAACCGTGTCAATATCCACATCATTTATTTTTGGACACGTATTTCCTGTGCCGTGCCAGTATAGTACAGCGTGTTTGAACTTTATTTATTTAACTAAAAGCTCAACATGAACTTAGGAAACTGCTCTTTACCAGGAAAATACAACGTATAAGTTAAAAACAAACTTCAAAAGACAGGACAAAACAGATCAATAGCCCCTTGTATTTTAGAGTTTGTCTTTCGTGATTTCAGAAAAAGTCCTTTGCCCTTTTGATGCACTGTCATCCTCATGCAGCCAACAAATTTTATCATTCGGAAACTTGTTCCAAACAGTCCCAAAAAAGTTTCCAAAAACTCGAGCAAACTTTTAATACTTCAATGCATGAGCTAGAAAAACTCTTGAGTTTGCTTATGCAACCGGATGGGCTACTTACACAGGCAATATTATTAAAATAAACTGACATGGAGATCGCATGACACTATTGTTAGTTCTGTCTCGTCGTCAAGATTAACTTTTCATGAATGTCTCAATTTTCTTAGAATGTTAGGGATTATGGTGGCAGGAATTGCTGTTCCAGTAACATTCGTAGCGGAAGTACAAAAATAGTGTGCAAAATATTGACGAATAATATTTCTAACGAATTCAAGAACGGCTTCACTATAGACTTCTCGATATCCAGAATATCAGAATCTACGGTGTTGTAATATAGAGAGATATCAGTATATTGATTTTCAAGTTTAACTTGTTCAGATATTTCCAAATGTGATAGGGAAATCAAAAATTCAGTGCACATACAAAAATGGCGATATTACAAAAAATGAGAAATCTAACGGCAGGACATTCATTTTCATCTTACTAGATTGAAAGTACTTTTTTGTGGCATTTCAAAAATAGCGACGACTAAGAAATCAGACATTGTACGATTTAAAAAAAAAATATCGGAACAATTATATTGAGTGAAAGCTGTCCTGTAGAAATAAGACGGAATTTTTAGAACGCATTTCAAGAATATTTACGAATAATATTGTTTTCCCGTACCAAATCGAGACAAAATCTCGTTCACTTTATTTTGTTAAAAGGAAAGACAGAAGGAACTACTTAAGTGAGTGGAAAACTACTTGGCGGTTGTGCTTTAGAAAAAAAAAAGAAGAGTTGAATCGATAGTTGCCTAAACATTTAATCTCTTATGTACACACGGGGAAATAGGCGGTATTAAAAAAACTGTCATTCCATTTCCCCATTCCCTACCTACCCCTCCTATTTTCCAATTCAATTTATGTTCTCCGAATTCCATAGAATAAAAAAGAAGCGCGTGGCATGGTATTATGTCTCCACAGTTTCTATCATGTCTAACTTTGAGGACTTAAATGCAATGGAAGTGCATGTCACATTTGAGTCTCCATTTGATTAATTCAAAATACCGAAAAGTGACAGTGACAGTCATAACAGTACATGTCACATCACGACGCATTGCAATGAAAATTGTCATTACCATTATCATCACACGCAAATGATGTACAGGGTGTTGCAGAACAATGTACCCATTCCCTTCCTGTAGTTCGGGTTGGGTTTTCAGGATTAATTGATATCCACATTTTGCGAAGAATTCAATGTGCATTGAATCGTCGATACTGATGACTTTATTTCCATAAAAAATTCTATATAAAATGTATATCTACATTTCTTTTACCCCCTGTAAATATCTTGCACAAGATTAACGTGTATGCAAAAATTGTGCAATAGGACTGCAGAAAGAAGCCAAAAACTTTATTCCTAATTGGATCAAAAACAATTCCTGTAACTAAAACACATTTTCTGCACCGGAATCCTATTTATTTTGTGTTACGACGGTGTCATGTTCAAAAATTGAAGTAAACCTGATCTCTTTACAATATGTAACCGGAGACTGGATGCATTGGATGTCGCGTGTTGCACGTATTACCATTTAAAACTATAAGTCGAACATATAAGAGTATTACATATTGTACTCCACGTGTATTTCCAAGGTCGTAACAGATTGCATTTCCATGTTTGCAATTTCTTTTTCAACATGGTGGTGTCGAATTATTTCTAAAGTGGATTAAAAGTTGAAGGAAGAGTTTTTTTGTACAAACATTTCCGTAAACTGGTGAAGTGAATATCCCCACTGAATGTGCTGTCAATTCAAATTAAGTAATGCATTCTGAATATTTTGCCAGGTTATTTAGGGAATAAAATATCTTCTTTTACAAATTGATGTTATTTTACCCAAAATCCGACTTTTTTTTTATGAAAATACACGTGAATTGCAAGATGCAAAAGTCTATGAAAGTTTGAAACAGTTCATTTTCTTACCGCAAAGTTGTTCCCGACATATATTGCAATAAGTTGGCCGTGCGTGAGAGGTTGCGTACCAAACGTGGGTCCCGGAAAGTAGATTTGAGTGGTCTCCAATCTAATAGTCAAAGAAATAGCCAATCTTGAGTAATAGCATTTGAGTAATAGCTTTTTGTGGTGACACACCGCAAAAAGGCTTCACGGATTTTCACTTTCAACTAAAATCCTTAGAACAGGATCTAAAAGAGCAACAAGGGAGCGTGTGTTTGTGTGAAACCCAATCAGACTTATAGCGAATTAGTAATTTCTAGAGTCCAGACTATGAACTAAGAACCTGTCTGGTATAAATATACCTAATTATTTTTATGATTTTTTAATTATACTGCACGCATTAAGTTCAATGATGTCTGCCTGGAAGGATATGGCTCATAATTTGAACAATTTCTGACATGGAGTCAAAATCTTATCTGCTAAAAAGCTTACCTGTTACAAATTTTACTTAAGAATGACTTCCTTCTTACATGCGAATATATGTATAAATCGCATTAATCAATTTCTAAACATGCATTATGAACTTGCACTGTTTAGTGGTATCTAACAATAAAACAACATGGTGGACAAACTTTTACTAAAAATGCCCGAGGACACAGAACCTACTAGGAAATGGCACAAATTTTCTGTGACGTCTTTGATGTTTGTATTGTGTGAGCTATGGAAATGAGTTTAATAAAAGAAGTCCAATCCAAACCAAAATCTCAAACTTATGGTGTTTTAGAGGTATAGATTCAATGAGAAAGAAATTGTTGTCATACAACGCTTCCCAATGTCAATATTTTTGACAAACTCACCACCAATTAAGAAATTATTAATTGCTAACGCAAATTGATAGCGTACTAATTGAATGTTAATCAGTTCGTTCCATGCTGCACTCATTTCGTGGTTGTTTGTCCGGTGGAGTCTTTAAATTGCATTCGATAATTGGAGATCATTCAAGACTTTGGCATTTAAGTTCATCCGAATTGATTAAAAAGTTCTTCTTTAAACCCAAGCTGGCTCTAGAAAAACACGTTGTCAAAAAACCGGATTGCCAGTGACACGTGTACTAAAAACGATTTTATTTTGTAACAACAGTATATGTAATTCATGAAGTTTCCACAAGGACAGCAAAACAATATTTTACTCGTCATATTCGATCGTGGTTCCTTAGAAAAATTGTGTGTCACTGCCGTGTGTCGGACTATTGGAGGCCACATTAAATATTTTTCATTAATTCCTCCTGACATGCAATGTACAAATGGTCCCATATATTTTGTCCAACCCAGCAACAGCAGCAGCCCATATTAAATCAATAATGGACAGAAAGAGAAAATCAAACCCTTTTGCACGTTTCATTCAAATAACAAATTCAGAATTTTCTTCATCGCGTGTGACAGAAATTTCATCTTCACATGCTCCATGAAGACAACAATTTGTGTCGCGTGTGCAGTAGCTGTATGTGTGCATACCGTGCTATTCTATTGGTTTTAATTTACCATTAAACATGAAATCAACTACACGCAGTGTGTGGGAATTCTTGCAGAGAAAAATTGATTTACTGCTATGAATTCAGGTATGAGATATTTTCACTAAAATTTATTGTCACATTGAAAAAATAAGAATATTTTTGATATATCGTGATATTCGAGATTTGTTTGTTTGCATTTCTACGCAGTGAAGTTTCTGCACTTCAGAACAACGATTTTGAAAATTCTGAATCAAAATGTCAACAGGATTTACTAAAATTATAACAGGATATTAAAAATGAAAATGCTCAACTCGGTGACTTTTCCTACTGGAAGTTTTTTCGCTCGAATCTCCAAAGGCGTTTCTCAGGGCGTTCAAAACTAACGCTACGTAAAATGTCCGAGAAATTCCAAGGAAGTGAAAAACAAACGGACCATGGACTGGAAGGGACAACAATCTCTTTGCTGATCTTTCTGTTTGATCAGATATACCGAAGGCAGAACTCAATTCAAACAACAGTTCAATTCTTGGAAATGTGCCGTACTGATTTGGAACAGATGCAGTCAAATCAAATCCACTCAAACAAATATAAACTTATTCTGGGTAACAGGAAGTATTACTGGAGCACATAATAAAATGGCCGACCTGACCCGGTCCACGAGTCACTGTTTTTGATGAAATAAAATGATCAGGTCCCTGGCTCCAGAACCCGATGCCCTTTGGGGGTTTTTGTCTTTGATTTCCCATCATCAAAACGTTTCAAAGCTCTGACAATACAATACTACGTATACCGCCCACAAATTACATTCCTTTTGCGAAGCCTTTGCTTTGAAGATCAAAAGATAACTCTGCAAACAGCTATAATTAAATTGACTTCCGCAACTTTGAAAACTCAAATTTGAGGAGATTTAGTTCCGTAGAAATGTTTGAATGAATCATCACAATCATTTTGTAAATTCAAACACTTCAAATCCGTTATATCGGCTGCGTCTCTCTCGACCTAAGCCATGCACAGCAGCGTTAAACTCTGAAAACTAAATTTGAGCCAAAACTACATGAAATTGACTAATCTTTCTGTAACCCACTCAGTTACGAAACTCGACTTGGTTTCATCTAATCCAACTCATAAAATTTTGACTTCTGATGCTAAATATATTATATGATGAAACTAAAATAAGGAAGTCAGTACATGGACAAAAATAAAATGAAATAATGGTCATTACCTCGTATATACTTGTATTATTGGCAGCTCGAATGGCTTGAACCCATTCTTCCATGGTGGACCTCGAGTCCGTGCCTAAAGTCAGAATCCGGTACGGTGTGATTACCTATGATCAAAGGATAAAAGAAATCACAAACGATGAAATCATCTGAAAATCAAAGACATTATAGAAAACAAAATTCGCTTTCTAAATTGCAAGAATCGTGCAATCGGGCGCCCTTAAAATAAAATGTAGGACATGTTAAATTTAGCCCAATCTATTGCTCATAATTACGTAATTTTCAACTAGCCGTAACATTAAACCCATACGCAGCCCTCATTTTCCCACGATGATCTATTTTAGTAAGCCGATTTGTTACTTTCAATTTTAATGAAGCTGACGAATCTAAAATTATAGTCCAGTCTTCTGGATTGAGAAATATTGATTCGCTCTGCCGTTTAAGCGAGTTTATTTTATTGAGACATCAGACGTTACAAACGCACTTACGTTCGTGCTCTATAAACTACCGCAGATAGTTTCAAAAAAAAATTGAATCCTTCTCTAATCTTCATCAGTATTGTAGTGACCTAGTTCTGACACTTGAATAAACTGACACCAATCAATTATTCAATCAGTCACGAATGAGTCAAAGCAGGCTCATAACCCGGTCGGATTATGAACCAATATTGTAGCGTGCAAGAGCATTCAACTTTTAACAACAAAAATAGAGTAATACACTAATTAATTGACATTCGACAATACGTTCAAGCTAAACCCTGCATTTTTCATTCAAATGTGGTTAACTTTCGACTTGGCGAAGTAAAGGTACCCATTCGAAGCGCCCTCGCCTTAACGAATCGGACAACGAAGACTGGATTAGAGGGCGCTACAAATAAGTTAAGGTTTGCTTAATTCAAACCGGCATATTAATGAACCGGCCGGATTCTGGCGTCATATCAATATCATAATGTATTGAATTAATCGGTGACTATAATTGAATCCGGCCTTTATTTGAAGTTCTATGTTAATGCGTTCTATGCTAATACTAATTGCAAAATAATGCACGCTCCACGTGTGGGGAAAATGGAACAAGATATACCATGCTAATAAATGAGGGAAGTACCGACGTTTTGAAACTCATAAAAATAATGCTTTACTCACTTCCACACCAATTTCACTGATTGGGGGCTGACTAAATGGTCTGAAAATAAACATTCTGGGTGTGTCGTACATAATCAAATTAAGCGACCTTTAGAAAACCACAGACAAAGCCAACCGAACCCAATCCGTGCGCGTAAGCTTAAGCTTTTCCCAAATCAACAAAAACGCTCCTGAACTTGGAGTCATTTACAAGGAACCCAACTCAGACTTTCAGTTCAAACAGGTTTGAGACTTTCGGAATTAGTAGTCAATTCAAGTGTCCTCGTCATGGATTTTAACGTTATAAATGAAGACAAATTTATTTTCTGTCGCACTTTTTGTGGAGGATACCTGGAATTAAGGCCTGATAAAAATGTTCTAACAATTTCTGGCGACGAACTGTAATTTAATGTGCCGGCAAAACATTGTAATTCGTAAACGGTAGGTTTGAATTTACTAGATTCACGATTTGACCCTAAACTTGAATTTTACATCTGAACAATGTCCCTTGTTATACTTACTTTCACTTCATTCACTCCACAGAACTTTCTTCCGTTCGTGAATCGCTTGCAAACTAGGCAAGAATTCCAAAAAACAAAGAACACTAAAAGTAACGGTAATCGAAGGAGAATAAAAAAGAAAGTTCAACGAAAGGTTGAACAGATAAGACAGATTCCAGTGAGTCTATCTGGAAGTGAACTGATAGAATCAACAATAAACATCAGACTAACCATCTGTTCTCAGAAGGATGGCAGAAACTGGCCTTCTAATGAATATTCCAGTACGTCAATTGAACATTTGCTGTTTTTTTAATAAAAATATATAAAATGTTTCCAAATTACAAGAAGTAGGAAGATTACTTCTACCGTGCCGTGGGCAATTCCCTCAAGAAGTTTTGCCGACAGTATAAAGAAACGACTCACTGAAGCTAAGCATAAGGTGGTGCACAATTACGTACACTACTCGTACACTTCGATGATGTGCATCATTATTGACAGTGTACTTCCTGAAGTAAGTAAATTTTGGTGCATATTTCCCGTAAAAAGTTGCAATTTTTGTAGTGTTTTACTTAATGAGGATTTTCTTATATTGTACCACCCTAGTTACGAGTGACGATTAACAAATTCCTGATTTCCTTGAAGCACTCAGTGTAATGACGTTTTACTAGTAGTACTATGTTGACTTCATTCACATTGTGGCAAGGCTGACAGAATTTGGCACTTGTGACTTGTAGGAACTGGTAGACCTCGAAAGCGAAAACTTGGAGAAACGGAAAGTAATTCTCACTTTGAACAACGTCATTGACGATGTTGAGGAAGCTGAGGCTTGGCCCTCCAGCAAGATTTGTAGTTCACTCAGTTTATGCCTGAGTTGACTTTGTGAGACTAATTCTATCATAATAATTTCTGACAATCAACATCCTTGAAATAAGGCAAGTTCATATCTAGCCCAGCTCAGCTCATATTTGAAGTGTAAGATAAGGTAATTCAATTCGTGTCAACGAACCCTGGGAAATCTCTCTCGATTTTGATACATTCTGCAAAGGAAATGCTCAAAATTATTACAACTTATATTCTAACAATAGAATACCCTCATTAATTTGCATTTGATGTAAGGCATGGCCTAACGTTCCCATGTCTCAGATTTTATTTCTGTTGGCAACTTAACCCGACTCGAGATTTCTAATTTTTTTAAACGATTTTTCCGAAATTCATTTAAACGTTTTCAAAAAATTAGATAATAGTTCATATAGTCGAATGGGTCAAATCCGTTTTATGTAAATTCGTGAAATTTCGGTCTACAAAATATCTGACTCGAAATTGTCCTAATTTTTTATACACACCTCTGGGCGGCTAAAATATTGTGCAACAACCCATGAGACTTACAAAACCTTGATTCAGTCACCGTGCCACAACCACAATTTTCTCCATTATATAAATTGAGAAAGCACCACAAAATTGTGCAATTTGAACGGCCACATTTTCATTGCATATAGCACTGGATTCAAGTTATTAAGCAAATGAAAACCGAGGGAAATTATTCTCGAGTTCAGCGATGCGATATTGTAAAGGATAACTTGGCAAGATAAAGTAAAGAGCATGAGCCAAATTCTTTATTAAGAGAAATGTCAACATTTCGGTAATTTTCGTGTCATGGGTTAGTGAATAAGGAATACAATCTCACAAAAATCTCCATCTATTAAGCTCCTTGACTTTTACAGCTATCATTCAACGATTTCAAAGCCTTGAAATTTAATGAGACGCAACCGGACCAAACAACAAAACCCGCCTCGCTTACTCCATTTTCATCAATAACTTCGTTTTATCCCTCAGAATTTCTATTTTGCTTTGGCATTCGTTCAAACTGTCTAGCGTGAGGGAAACCCTCACTTAAAATGAACTGCCCATCACTGAACCGAACCGAATTCCTAGGACCGACACGAAAGATAAAAGATAACGCCGAGATTCTGTTCTCAACCAATTCCTCTAATATTCCTTTGTTTTCGGGAATCTAACAAGGAATATTTTTCTGGGGTCTCAGTAGTGGCGTAAAGTGGCGGGGTTTGATCCCTTATGCAGACATGGTGAGGTGGTTACTTGGAGAGGCTTCCATTTATGCTATCAAATAGACACCTGTAAAATTGTTTGCCTGAACTAAGCATTACATCCGAATATTGTACCTTGTCGAACTAAATCAAAAATATTACACGCGATGAACATCCCTTCTCAACTCTATAACCCACAATAAAAATGCGAAGACATTGGCTAAATTACTGTTCTTCTTTTAGCTCTCATTTTGGCATTTTCTTGGCAAACCTTCACATTGTTCTTGTCCCATCTACTTCTTCCACCCACTTCATTTCATTTTTTTGCTTCCTCCTTCATTACACATGAATCGGTTCGCGTGTTTTTTAGGAGTAACTAACGTAGTAGTCAGTCATCCAGTCTCGAAGAAAAGGGCAAGGTTGGTTTTGATTTCACCAAATCGAAATTGATCCACCACAAACGACTACGAGACACACGGAATTAGGAAATGGGAAATTCCTGATTCCTGAGCTAATGTTAAACTCATTCCTAAATCCCATTAATAAAAATCCACTTAATACTGATGGTTCCCACGATTCGTGGCATGGCGTCTAATGGGCATAGGTAATCACTACGAGGTATATTCCACGAGGAAATCAAAAGTTCAATATATTTTTAGAATGTACACGACGCGGCAGCAATTTTAACAAAAAGCACACCCGAAAAGCAAAAAGTTTGAGTGATTGCTGTATAATAATTCTCAATAAAATGTATATCTCCGCTTTTATCGCACCAATTTTTGTTGGGTCCAGATCTGTAGTCTGTACGTTTTATGGGGTACCGTCGTAGTAAAAGCCTGGAAATAAATCCTCGTGGAAAACTACGCTACGTTTACCTTTACGTGGGCGAAAGAGAAAATAGCCAAAGAATGTCATGAAAATACACCTTATTCAATTTCCGGAATTATTCTCTGTTGAATTGAAACACCGAATAGTTTCTCCCGGGGGGAGAGGATAATGGAATGTGGTTGCACTTTGGGTTTTCCGGTTCTCCGTGTTTCCGTCACCCGACTTGTCAGTTCACTACTGATATCTATAATAATAAAGAGGCGAGATAAATTCCCACAAGGGTTCCTAACCTTGAAAGGCGAATGACCTGTTTGAAATTCTTGTTCCAAAATCCGAATCAGAATGAATGGGTTGACATGGGATGGCGTGGGCAATGGATTGGGACGGACGGGTACAGCGTTAACCCTTTACCAAAGTGAAAGTGAGATTTATTCACTCATTATTTCTGTCACTTTGGTCCAAAGCCAACAAAGCCACAGAGTAGAGAATGTAAATGTTGTACGTTTTATCCTTAAGCTTAACTCTGGATTTACAGATTTGATACCTCAGTAGTCGGAAATCCTTTTTCAAATCCCGTATAATTAAGTTGACATTCAAGTTCAGAGTCACGGCGAAAGTACAAGGTATGGACCATATCCAAAATCCTAATTAGACAACCCCTCGGAATAAATTTGTCATGGTAGTCCGAGTCCAATTTGAAGGTCAAAGTCCTCGTTTCGTACTAAAAGTGAATGTCAATAGATCCGAGGGCTCGTGGAGATTTTCAAAGTCAACGCACTTTTTAGAAAAGTTAAAAATCGAAGCACGTGAAGAGTAAAAGTAATTCTTAGTTACTAAAAATAAAACCTGATCTCTCACATCACTGCACTCCTAAGACACATTTCTAGCCAATTAATCACATTCTAGACTGTTAAATAATCTTTAATCATGCTTTTATTTGTAGACATACAGTCTGCCGAATGTCACAAGGACCATTACACACGAACATTAATTTTTTTTGGATGCTGCACTACAATATTTCAATGTCATTTCGGTTATATGACTTGGTTTGCAGTTCGTAATATGAAACAAATTCAAATTATAATTAAGTCAGACAGTTTGTTACAAATATACTTTTGATACAACGAGCTGTTCCGAATCTAACTTGACTTTCACACTATCGGAACTTTCCCGAATAATATTGATCAATCAAACTACAAAAACAAAGGAATTTCCAAGAGAGATTAGAAACGGCCGTAGCAGAACCTATGACAGGAGTTTCGTCCTAATTTCCTGCGAAGACAGATATTTTGATCAAGATTCGGTGAGATCAAACCGAGAGTGTGGTTTAAATAAAGCAAATGGCCGTTTCAAATTGGAAATTTCAATCTCAGTTTGAGGACTAACAAAAAACGACTGATGATTTATCTGGAATGTAAGGCAGTCGTAAGAATCCCAACGTATTTTTAATACAATTTCGAAGAGGGAGAAAGAATTAAAAAAAATACTGAAATAAAACTGAAGTTCAAACCATTCTTGGTCATGTGGACCAGACGTTTTGACAACTCCAATTGAGATCTACAAAGAGTTGTCCCTGAATTTCTAATTCAAAGGAAAAATTCCGTGGAATTTCCATACGATGAAAAATACTTCATTAGACAAGAATTTTGTAAGTCCTTATATTAAAAAGAAGAAGGTCAATCCTACTGTACCGTCTAGTCGTAGTCTCGTCTTATTACCAACACGTGTCTCAAATTTCGTCAATGTACTTAAACTTGAGTGAAAATTCAAAGAGCAAAGTAGTTGTGAAAGTGAATGAATGAATGAATGATTTAGATCATCTTGGGGAATAAGCTAGACGCTAAGCCATGCCCCATACCACATTAATTAAGCCAAGAAGCAAACCAACCAAGTCTCATCTCTTTAGGTGATTTTGAATTCTGAACCAACCGCAGCGGGAAGCAGTTTTGGTTTTCTAACTACAAATGGCTGTCTCATATTTTCTATTTTATTATAATTAAAGAAGACGAGGCGGAATATCTAATATCTAAGAAAACGTCCTTACTACCACGTACAGTTCCAAATTAACTAAAGAATTGAAATTGACAAGGGACAAAATTCCGCTGTAAGTTTCAGATCAATTTGGTATTTCTAAGATTTTGGCATTTTGACTTTCGGAGAAAGGGATGGAAATCAGAATCGGAATCGTAATTCAATTTCGAATAAAATTGGTATTTTGACCAGAATTGGAATTAGAATTTGAATCCAAATTTTTAAAACATCAGAATTCAAATTTTAGTTGGAATCGGAATTTTTGAATACATTCGAATTCGAAATCGAAAAAAATAGTAATTCGAATTAAAAAATCGGAATCAGAATTCGAAATAATTTTTCGAATTTCTTTGTCTGCCATAAGCAGGTACATAATCTGAATCGCAATTGGAATTCGAATTCGAAAAAAATCGGTATTTTGAGCAGAATTTTAATCGGAATTCGAAATGGAATACGAATTTTGAAAACATCGGAATTCGAATTTTAATTGGAATCGGAATTTTTGAATACATTCGAATTCGAAATCGGAAAAAATAGTAATTCGAACTAAAAAATCGGAATCGGAATTCGAAATAATTTTTTGAATTTCCATCCAACTATTTAAATTTTTGCGTGCCCTGCAGATAATATTTTAATGGAATCGGCATTAATGTCCTTAGAATGTTCTTTAATTATAGTAGTGCCTTCTTGGATATGATGATTGATCGCCTTACTTTCTATGCGCACTTTCTTGTATTTACAGAAATAATTTAGATTGACTACATAATCCTCGGTTCTACTTTTCTGAATTGTCATACGACTACTCTCCCTTGTAAAATCATTAATTATGCAATCGACTACCGTTTTCTCTAGGTTGAATTATGCATTCGTGTAAACATAACTTCAAGAGTAAGAACGAAGCCAAGTTACGTAATATGGGCAATTCCGCCAGAATACAGACTACAAGAGAAAATAGAAATTAAAATTTCAAAAATAAGGAGCAAAAGTCAGCAAAGCGAGTGCTATGGAAGACTACGACTTTGACTTTACTTTACTAATGATAAAGTCCGCATATGTAAGGGTATCCATAGGGAATACTCGCTAAAAGTGAATCGATATTCACTTCACAACAGCGCTCACATTGGACCTTAATCCTTCACTCGAAGTCGGAGAACGACGAAGTAGATAATTGCATTTTTAAGAAGTGCTTATAGTTGAGAAAAAATAACGAAATATCTTCCGGGAGGGAACTATTAAACAAATTATTACTTTCAGAAAGGATTAAGAACAAACGTAGGCTTCATTGTGGTGAGGTTCTGAAAATGTGGACCACGCAGGTGTCGGAACCCAGAAAGACTACGTAAATATTTTTTAATACTTCCGGGTAAAGTACAACTCAATCTAAGATTTAGCTGTTTATTCTCAAAGAAACTGTGAAAGATAGCTGGTCAAATTTAATATAACAGAAATCGGCAAATCTAACCTATTCAATCAACTTTTATGCCATCATCTATCAATATATCAATTCTTGTCACTTTGAGACACAAAGATTCAATAACTCCCGGTGGACACATTGTTCATTTCCTATCATACGTTAATATTTTCCTCGAGATTACTGAATATTCGAAAAACCTGCTACGGTAAAAGAGTATAAGGCGGAACCACAGCACGGCACAACTTTCACGTTACGGGTACGGTGTGGCGAATAATGATGGAAAATCTCCTCGCTTGAAGTCTGAAGACCCGACCCGGGTAATCACACTCAGTACTCACACAATAACTTGAAACTGGTCATTAATTACAAGACTAATAGTTCAACCCTTCGGTTTTGCTTCTTTGAAGATGTAATCTCAAATCGAAGAGGAAAGTTTAACAAGTGTTTGTTTGGTGTTTGATTATCACAGGGTATCCGGACAGGAACTGCACACCTGTCCATAAAAGTGAACGACTACGACTTTAAAACTACTATCAGCACAGTCGGAAAATCGGATTCCGATTCTTCCAGGTTTTCGGATTCCTCATAAAATTCTAGTAACGTAATCCATCCACAGAATTCTAAAATTATGAACTTCACAATAGATAATTTCAATCTGAACGTGGTATAAAGTCTATGGGATTTTCCTTTCTTTCACTTTTTTCGAGGGGTGACCGCGGGTCCTGTTCCGACACCCTTACAATTGTATGCTGTTCGATTGTCCTCCATTCCAGACATGACTGCAGTATTTCACAAACTTTACGTTGAGCTTCAGTCAAAGCACGTCTACGAAACAATACATGCTTACGATTAGTGTTAAGTGCAGGTAAACTTCACAGCACTCCACTCCAAAGAGATACATATATTGAATAATTTTGGAAGAGATCGTACAAATACGAATAATCTCCAACCTTTCGTTAAAAAGCGTTTATGGTGACCCCACTGTATCCGAACTGAGAAGCTATGTCTACCATATGTAACTAAATCCGGGAAGCAGATATTTGGACTACAGAACCAAAGTAATATCAGACTCTAGAATCCAAACTAAGTCTCTGCTCGGTAGAAATACATACATAACCATAACCGTTGGAAAAAAAATAAACCAGTTTGTCAAGGCCAAGTTTTTTGTACTCCTGACCTGAGCTTTACATGTGAACGGACAACTTCATTAACTACCTTAAATGGCAGAATTGAACCCCGGGGTTCTATAGTCAATCAGACAGTTTCCGAGGATACTTTCACCATTTACTTAATTGGAGAAAGCTAGAGAAAGATTCGGACTCGATTTGAGAACCTGGCCCTAAACGGCACCACTTGGATTTGTGGTACGGTAATACCATTCGAGCATCTCACAACTGTCCCTTCTGAGCGAACAAAGCCTACTTACGTCTACAAACTGCGAAACATGTTTAATCAATATTTTGCAATAAACGTAACGTTATATACATGATGTGTAAGAGTGTATTTGAAATTGTCCAGTCTGATGTAATTATTGTGTACCTGTCGGTTTTCAGGACGGGAAGGGTACGTCGCACTACGGGCGGTCGGTTTGCTTTGTGTCGAATACAGTAGAATGAAGTGGGGCATGGGAAATCGTGTTCCATTAATGAGTGTCTGGAAGTGTCTGGAGCAGACGACTTCAGATCTGAATGACTTTCTCCTCTCCAAAGTGAGAGAATGAAAAACACTCAATCATTTCGTCTTTCCTCCGTAAATTGTAGTTTGTATTGTAATCTTACAAGATATTCTAGCAAACCAAGGTAGACAAGACCATGGCTATACAAATTTTACAGGAAATAGAATGTGGATAAGGGTTTCCTTCATCATTAAGGAGAGAAGACGTGGAGAAGACAATAGAAGCCTTTGTTCACCAGAATCAACATTTGGAACTCATTATTTTCTGCTGTGAAGGTTGTTGAGGAAAATTGTTCGGATGAAGAATTCAAGATCAGACTTAAAACTTCAAGATTAGTCATTTCAAGGGTA
>JAQFYE010000807.1:0-29201 GCA_034694305.1 Protaphorura glebata | reverse complement strand
GTTGGGGGCTGAGCAGGGATATAGACAGTCACCCATCCATATCTTACCTGCCGAGTCAATGCTCAACCAAAGTGTTCCAATGAGAACTTTAGCGAATAGACTCTACTGCCCAACAACTTATGATAGTTCATATTCAATTTCAGACGAAGTACGGAAAATTTGGCTTAAACATTTGTTATGATCGTCATCATCCTCAAAATTGGTTTGTTCATCGTTTGAATGGGGCTCAAATTGTCTTCAATCCATGTGCAACCGTCCAATCTTTCAGTGAAAGTCTTTGGCCAATAGAAGCTAGGAGTGCCGCTGCATCCAATGGTTACTTTGTCTGCGCGATAAATCGTGTTGGAAAAGAAACGTTTCATTTTGAAGGAATAGAAGAAACCGGAGGACCATTTTTCGGATCATCTTACGTAGCTTTTCCGGATGGAAAACGCACACCAGTATGACATTTTTGTAGTTTCCGCACATAACAACAACGACATACTAATTTAATTTTTTATTTAGGGACTACCAATCGACAAAAATGGAATTCTAATTGCGGATTTGAACTTGGATATGTGCACGAAATACGTTCCAAAAGTAAAATCAATAGTTATGCCCGCGCCCGCACGGCACGATACACATGAGAGAGAACATTCTTGTATTTCAATTGTGTAAAATTTTGTTACAGGTTCAAACGTTTTGGTGAATTCTGGATAACCTTATAACTTCATCGGCCGCCGAAATATTATGATTGTGAACAAGTTTCAAAAATGCAATAAATAAATGAAATGTCATCATCCGGTTTTTCGAGTGATTATTACACGATTTATACCTTCGTGGTGGCTATACTTAATTTCGAGTTTCCGCAACGTAGACCACTATATACCATCGCAAGAACTAAATAATGCAAGGTCAGAAATTATAGCCAAGCATAAGCATGTCATAAGCAACATACCCACTACGGGCTTTGCAGTTTTCTATATTAAATTTTGCAGGGTTCCTATTTTTACAATATCCCTGTATATGTATATTCCGTATAATTACGTATTTGTTGTTATTGGGTGTAGCAGCAGGACATGTTCACAGCATGCAGTAAATCTCGGGCTTATTACATTTACTACATTCAACTTATTACATTATATTACGTAATGGCCCGTCCCAAGTTCAATTCCTGCTTAGATCATTTTAACATACAACTATAATAGTTCAGGATTTTTGAGAAACTGTTTTCATAATTACTAATAGCTGTTAATTCAGTCATCACTAAGTTCCCATCTGTCAGGTAGTGTCCGATGTAGGATATCTAGATTGTATCTACCTAACAGAGCCTTCGAGTTCGCGCGGACTAACGGGGACAGAGGTCGCCTAGTGCGAGACACAACAGAGCCAAATTAACCCATCCAGTCAGAGTGCGGAACTGCGGAAGCCCAGGCATCGGACGAGACCTTATTCTCAAGAGGTCAGGGTGATCACTTTTTCAAAATTGGCTAGGAGTACAGAAATCTCGAATAGGGGAGGGGGGGGGGGGTCAAAATCGATATTTTTAGGAGAATCACTAAAAAAGGAAATCAAAAATGGATAATTAAGCAGTTTTGAGAATAGAAAAAGAGTACGGATGGTCAGCTTCCGAAGAGCTTCGCCTAGACCGTAGACCTGAAGGGGAGACAAATTGCTCATCCTCCAGAATAGACTCTCGATAAGCCATCATTTGACTCGATATCTCAATTCTGTCACCACCGCACAACTCAGGTTCTTAGTGATTTACTTGATGTTGGGGTATGAAAGCGCGGTATGTTTTGAGTGGTTTGAGTTCCGCGCTCTTCCCACGTCAACACAACTTGGCCAACACGACGATTTCACATCCAACTCTTCCAACCCTTGCTTTGCTTGCCGAGAATTCAATTCTCACAGTCAGACGGGCAGACTGTGAATGTGATACCATGTGTCAGTGTCCCAGACAAAATATCAATTAAAATTATAATTACACTCATTAAACTCATTAATTCTCATCAATTCAATTTGTAGTCTGTCAGTGCAGTGTTACGTTGAGATTAGTATTTTGAGCTTTGAGACCGACCGACCGGCATTCCTGGATTTTGTTTTTATTTGTTTATCTGCCTAATCAATATTCTAACTCACCGGCAGTAAATTGGGTCATCCTGCAGTTTTTTGGGTTTTTGGAAGTACTGACTTAAGTGTCAAAGATTAACAGTCAACAGTGACGAGTTTCGTTTCACTTCCATCGTAAGTATTTTTCCTTTGGTGTTGGTGCATTAATTTATGTTTGTGTTTACGGTGGTTTCTATTTAGTATTTATATATTTGTAATTAATTTTAAGAAATGACTGGGAACTATTCTAAAACAAATTTTCATTGTATTTGTATTCCGTGTTTTGTGTCTTTGGTTTTGGGCAAGTCTGGAAATAGGACACTCACAGAAAGAACGCTGTTTAAAAAAATACAAACAATTCTTATTCCGCATCATGACCAAAGCAGAATACCAACAAAGTATTCGACTTTGGTCCACCATTCTAGTCACACGTAATTGCAATAGACAACATCCTTCCAGTAATACGGACGTACGGCTTACTGTACTATATTAGAAATCATAAAAATGGATTTGTATATTGTTATTTAAATTTTCCATCTCTCTATTCCGTTAAATTGAATGATTATGATTATGAAGAGTTATCTGATCTCCATCTTTTTTTTATTATTTTGTAGTTTTAATACAAGAAAGATTTTAAAATGAGTGACAAGTGGGAAGTCGTAGGAGGAGCTAAGAAGAAGCCTCAAAAGCCTGCGGTTGGCAACGGTTCTGCAGGGAAAGCGCAATCTGTTCCGGTCATCCAATCTCAGAAAAAAACAAAACACAGGGGACCACGTGATAGTAAGATTGCTAAAATTCAGGACTACGATGTCGATGTTGATGATTTGGGTAAATATAATAATACATGTGCATATTCTTTAAAAGCAGTTGTAGTTTGAAGATATTCACTAACTAAGTACTAACTAGTGACTAAGTTCTGGCACCCTGAAATTTATTACCATATTAGGAGCAATTAACTAACCAATTTAATCGTTCATACTTTAGCCTCCGTCGAAGGCCTGCAGTTTGCTGGATTAGCCCTCGGAAAGAAAAAGGGCCAAGAAGCTGTACCCAAAAAAGATGCCGCTCCTTCTGTAAAGAAACCTGCTCAAAAGCAGCCGCAGCCTAATGCCAAGGGGAAAGAGAAACCGAGAGATTTAGAATCCACTTTAAAAGCTGTAAGTGTTTTAATCGTTTCTAATTTATTCTTTCCGGAATTAAATCAAAATTAATGTACATTATGAATATTTTATTTCTAGTTTGACATCCAAACTTTGAAAAAGTTCTTCGAAGAATTGAAAAATGCGGGGTCCATTGGAGATGTCTACTTGTCTTGGATAAAATACTCAGCGGACGCACTGAATGCAAGACTGAGTAATGTGACAACGCCAGACCCAAACCAATTTCCGAATGACCTGGCTTTCCCGCACTGCCCTAAAAATATTTCAAGCGGGATTCAACACATAATTTCTGAAACTGTTCGTTCTGATGAGAGTGTTGACGTGATGGGATTATCATTCTCATCCTTACTTGCATCAATTCCAACGCTCTTACTACGAGGTAAAAACTTATAAAGAATTTCAATTATTGTCACCCCTACCCTAGGGGTACCGTCGTTGGCGAAATAGAAAATTATTCCGTGGTGTACAGATGTGTGGCTGTGGCGTGTTGTTTGACCTATTGACCTGGACCATAATATCCTTTGTTGGTTAATCTAAATTATTGTTTATTTCAATATCATGAATCGTTTCACCAAAGCGAAATTCAATAGATATTTCGTGTTATGTTGTTGCCAGTTTGAACCAAATGAACATGAATATAATAAACGGAAATTTAATTTACTTTGACAGGTGATGCTGGTTGGGGTTACTTGTTATTTCTTCGCGAAATGTGCCGTTTGGACCCAGATCTTCCCATCAGACGAGCCAAAACGATCTCGGAACTCATGGAGTCCTATGGAAATAAAAAAGAAGTTGGGTTGTGCATTTTATGGGTGGCGGGCCAAGCTGCTCTCTATTCTGAAGATATGCTAAAAATAGTTATGAAGCATCTTCTTCCTTTCTACACCTTCAAACACTACAGAAATTTTGTGCTCTCCGTCCTCGACACTCTATCGTCCTCAGCGAATATGGCCGGTGACAATGTGATTGATCCTGATGAGTTCGAAGAGTTCTTCGAAGCATCTTTTGACCCAAAGAAGAGAAGAGACTTTGAGAAATTTTACCCAAGAATCAAGGTAACGTTTGTAATTAATTTATGCAAATGTAAATTTCTAAGTATGATCTTAATTGTACGTAGGATTTGACTTTGCGAAACATCAGAGCAAATGGGAACGTATTATTTTTTAAGTTTTTATCAAAACTTGGAGAGAAGGAATTTTCTCCATTGTCACATCAAGGGAAGGAGGTATGTAACGTTTTTTTTAAATAATTAATTTTCTTAGAAGTTCTACATAAGTGATAGAGTGAAAATCGTCATATTCGTGGACAGGTGCTTGACATTTTGAACGGATGTTTGGAGAAAGACGTAGCCTGTGTCGATAAGTGGAAGGAGCAACTCCAAAAATATCCCAAAGAAAGCCTAATTCTTCTAAACTATTTATGTAAGTTAAATTTCGGTATACTTAAAAGTATCTCGTACTAAAGTGGGAGGATTAATTTTTTAAATGCGCAGCGAAAAATCCCGAGTGCATCAGTAGCTACGGGTCAAGACTGGAGACAAGGTTCATTCAGACTGATGAGTTTGCTCGTGCCGCCGTAAAATCACCGGAGCTTATTCGAGTTGTAAAGGTGACAAACATTTCACAGAAATAGTTTTATCTTGAAAATTTATTTTTTCACATCCACAATGTTGAATGTCCATTCCATTTGTTTCTCTGTGCTACAGCATTTGTGGTTATTCGCATTCGGATTACGTTGAAATGCATAAACCAAAACTGTGTGGGCCTAATTATAGATTCTCGCAATGTCAATCACTTCATTTTTTGGCAGTCTGCCGAAACTTCCTGTGCTCTATCGTTGCGCAAAAGGAAGTACTTAGTGCAAACCACTGCAGCTTATCTTGTCATTCAAACTCTTAATTTGGCCGGTGCTAACACTTAAACTAGTCCAATATTTTTCGCAATAGTTATGCTTCTGCGGGGAGATTATATTATCTTATTCGTCTAAGTAGCACAAAGTTGTTTCTTACAATTAGAACGGTTATTTAATAATTCGTATTTGTTTTTAGAAATTACAGGTGGCCTTTAAGCAGGCGGAAGCCAAAAAGTCAAAATCTAAGTTCTCTTGGAGATCCCTATGCGGATTTATTCTGCTTATAATTTTAGGACTGTTATACTTGGATGTGACTGAGAATGGAAATGGGGTGTTTGCAAGTGAGTATCCGATAAATCATATGTCACGCTAAAGTTCAGTTTTAACTTAATTCTTAAATTCCGTAAACCTTTTTAGAGAGCAACACCGGGAAGCTTCTCGAAAAATATGGATACTTGGACGAATGCTTGTATTTGATCGAATCAGTCGTGCATTTCTCAAGGTAATATTTTTCTGTAAAAACCAAGCGATAGTTCTTTCGGTCGTGCTCCCATTCTTGACTCACGTATAGTATGAATGGTGTTCGTTTGACTTTAACGTCTTGACGGTCTTGATCCAAGATTGTGAAATCCCAACCGAAAATATTAATGCAGTGACCATCAGAACGTTTTTTATAATTGTACTCTCCGGGTCTATTGTCTCAAATAGCCCAGGCCCCTGCGTACAACTCTAACTCTAGGGTTAACCGTCCTAGAGGTCAGATTTGGAATTTTAGGTCAGGACTTTCACGAAAACGTGAAATAGGCACAAAAACACAACGAACTATAAGATTTGCCTAATGACGAGGCGTACCTATAAAGATCGTATCTTCAATGTTTCGACTTTCTCCAATTGATTTTTCTGTAACATTTAGGATGGTCATTGACTACCTGGCTCAGCTTTTTCGGAACATCAGTGCGTGGGTACGACCATTGTTGCAAAGCATAGGAGACCAGGTTAGCATTTGTACTGCTACTACGAGTCCGCTCCCGTTGGATTGAACTTTTTTACTTTCTCATAAGTGTGGTCTATAACCGTATTATTTCTAACTCTGCCAGATTGAAGCTTACATTCCACAAGCGTATAGTTATTACAAGATCGTTGAAACCTATCTTGCTGACACAGCAACATTCGTACTTACATTCTTCCGGGAGAAAGTGTTTGTGTAAGTTTTCATTATTTTATTTGTTCCCAAACTATTTATTTTTCTGATAAAAAAATTATTTTTTATGCAGTGGCATTCTTTCACCTGAAAGTCTAAGGAAAATAGCAAAAGAAACTCTCGCCTTCATTTGGACCAATCTGTATTTTGCCGGGCAAAAGCTGATTGAATTGGTTGAGCGTTACATTCAACTTTAAAGCTTGGTCTCAAAGGAGACGAAGACGAATTGCAAGTGTGCAAAGACTAATTGACTAGCTCAAGCATTTTTGCGACCAAAATAATCAATACAATAATTACTGAATCGAACTACAAAAATAATACACGTCAGGTTGCCAGTATGAATTTATAAAATCCTTGCACTCCTGTCGTTTAATATTTGCAACTAAGATTGGGAGAGAAAAGGAGATTGTAATTGTAACTTTGAACTTAAGATTAAAGTTCCCAAGTTTACAAAAAGACTCCCAAAGTACGTTACGGAATATTAAATATGAAAAGGTTATGCGAAGCCTTAGATGGAACGGAGATGTCAAAAGTTTTGTTTGGAATAATTTTCTAATCATATGTTAGATCACCATTCCGCTATTCAAAGGAAAGTGTGGAAGATGTACAAAAAGCTAAAAAAAAGTCTACTCAAGAATTATACTGCAAAATCAATGTTATCCAGTTATTACTTGTTCTTCAACCCCGACCAGTGAAGAGTGCAGTGAACCAGTATCGATGAGGTTTGCTAATAAAAAAAAAACTATTTTGTGGGAAATCAAACCCTAATTGTTCCTGTTTTCCGTATATTATTTCCGCCTATCGAATTGGAAGATCAGATATCGGCCTTTAAGTCTTGAAATTAGAAAGTAATATCCTGCATTATGCTATAAAATCGTTGATCAGATGAAGAAAAACAAGAAAGGAAGCACTAGGGGTTATACTGTGGACCTGCGAGGGGTGTCCCACAATGGAGTAGAAATTGTGCTCCACATTCCAAATTCCAAAGCGTTGCTTAAGCGATTTGAAGGATACTTAGAAATT
This sequence comes from Protaphorura glebata, assembly GCA_034694305.1. Taxonomy (NCBI): domain Eukaryota; kingdom Metazoa; phylum Arthropoda; class Collembola; order Poduromorpha; family Onychiuridae; genus Protaphorura; species Protaphorura glebata. The sequence goes on along the minus strand of JAQFYE010000807.1, from coordinate 21,875 downwards.
TTTGTGGTTTTCGGCCTAGAGGTTTTTGTGTAAATTATGGTAAATACGTTTTCCAATTGAGATTTGACCTTTGTCACGGGAAACACCAAACTTCTGTGATTTTCTGTTGGCAAATAATTCACAAAATTTTGGTCACAACCACAACACACAAAAGCGATGCTCTTTCGAAGTCACAAGTCCAGATGTGTGATCTCTTATTAAATGTTGGTCATAAAAATTCGAAAAGCCCAGAAAGTCCCATTTCCGAGGCAAATTGTGCCCGTGTAGAAATTCTAGTTTACACTGGCGAAAGGTTTAAGGTTCAAAATTTAGCTGTTGAGTCGGGCTTATCGAAAAGTAGTGTCCACAAAATTTTCACGCGAGACCTTGGACTGTGGAAAATATGTACCATATGGTGCCGAGACTGCTTACGGATGTGCATAAGGGAAAATGAGTTACAACTCCGATAAAGTTAACCGCAACAAAAAATATTTTTATCTCGGATTGTGAAAGGCCATGCGAAATGGGTTCACCAATATGACTCCGAGAGTCGAAACAGAGTCACTAGTAGAGTGGAAACACAATATATTTTCGCCGACGAAGAAAGAAAATTTTTCCACACATGCCGCACATGTGGGTTTCATTTTTCAAATACTTTCACGGCGTTCACCTAATCGACTTTTTTCCCTATCAAAATACAATGCATGGTGGACATTATTGCAAATTTCTGGCCAATTCATTCACGCATTTTAATGTGGAAGTTGATTTGTGGACTTCTTAATCAAAATGCCGAGGATCCGGCATTTTGATCACATATTACATTACATTTTTCAAGCCAATGTAAAATTTGAACAGGAAGAAATAAAATTATCCGAAGAACCGACGCTGCTCCGGTCAAGACCATCAGCATCAGGCTATTTATATAAATTTTGACCTTTCGAAAAGCACTTCAGGGAAAAGTGGTATTCAGATTGTCATGAACGGAAAGGGGAGGTGTAACTCCTTTCGGACGCGTCAGGAGTCATTTTTTAAAACAGGTTTTAGACAGCATAAAATCAAAAGTGGAAAGGTGTCTTAAACTCCATGGAGACTATAATGGGACTACCCTCGTATTCGTATTACCTATCCTCAGTTGTGCGATAATAGAATTCAAATATCACACATTGTGTCAAATGACGCCTTGTCGTCTATTTATACTAGGGAGAAAGCCCAAATCCTTCTGAGCAGGTTCAGAATTCAACTCACTGCACCCAATGACGCAATGTCTTGGGTCAACGTCGTGGTGTGGTACACCTGATTAATCAAAGCGAGGTGTTTTTACAAAATCCTAGACAACTTTATGAGTGCACATTAGACCACTTGACTGATTAATGATAGCGAAAGTGTGAAAACCACCTGCGTATGCAAGGTTAGCAATATGGGAAAAGTCGGACTGAGATATACCAGGCCTGGGGAATCGAAGCCCATCCCAACAGCAGGTAGCAGATGACTCCGTAGTTTCGTACTACTCCGCTAACTTTTTGTTGAAGTTCGTCGAATAATAATTTAACAACACCGCCGAATTTTTGTAGCCATGAACTCTGGATTTATTTGTACTCAATATACACAAATGCAAGAGTCTTAGCCAAAATAAAAGCTAGATGTATATTTATGTAACTTACCAATTAAAGATTTTACACTGGTTTTGTTTTAAACAGTAGTAGTCACTAAAGACAAACTCTATAGTAGAGTAGTGGAACAGTGAGACAATTAATTTGTGATTTCTATAAGAATTTTATATCTAATGTATTTATCCCTGACCAATCTTTTAAAAGTAAGGTTGTATGTAAATTGAGCATCTTGTCGTGATCAGCTTAATTTATTACGGCTCCCCCATGCGCATCAATTTCTCTAGGAGTTCCTTTAATTTTTTAAAATGCGACTGTCAAATGTTAACTTCGTCTTTTCTTAAAAAATGGTGGCTAAAATTTCGTGTTCATCTAATTATAAATTTTTACTTCTTGACTTGATTTATACAGCTAGTGAATAAATAACTTACAGAATTTCGGAACAGGTCAACTGGGCTCTTTGCAAACCTTACGAAAGTGTAATTTTTTGTAAGCGTGTTGGATATTTTAAGATGAATACAAATGCAATAGAATTTAATTCGGCACTATTCTTATATAGTGTTTTTACAGTCGTATGTAACAATTTACGATTAACCATTACGACTCGAGTTGACCTTACGAAAAATTGTACGAAACAGGCCAGAAAAAAGCAATGGCCGCGACCGGCCGTTCAGACTGCAGACAAAGTGTAGAACAAACCAGTGCACCTTTTGTTTGTTTTAATTATTTTAAATGTTCAAAGTGAAAAATGACAACTACCTTTATCACTTTGAAACATTTATAAGCTCTCAATCCTTTACCATTTTTGAATAATGGTAAGCATATTTTAAAAACGAAGTTAAAGAGATGTTTTAAAGCTTTCAAAAGCCGCTACGTTAAAAAAACAATAGAAAGAGGGCAAAATTTGGTCAAGAAAATATGATTACGTTTACGTCACGTACAAGTTACATTCTCAGAAATTACTTGACATCCATGACAAATATTTTTTACCTCAAAATTTTTTTTAGCACCAAAGCCTCGAACAACATGCATGCACTAATTTTTATGAGTTGTATTCTTTTAGTAGCATGACTTTGATTAACATTTAATTACAACACTAAATTCTTAATTTTTTGTCCACTTAATTAATTACATAACATTATTTATTTAATAACTAGAAATGCCTTAAATAATTAAAATGATGAAATTGATTTCAGATTACTAGGAAAAACAGGTCTTGAAATAAAAAAAAATCATTTGTACTTTATTTTTGAAGCGAATATTGCTTCTTCGTCCTGTCTACCTGCCCTTTGACCTTTTGATCTAGACGTTTAACCCTGAGCACTCCAACAAAATTTTTGCTGTGCGTACAGTATTTAACTGGTATATTGTATTGCGCGCTAATCTTTAAAAAATGATTAGCGCTTTTAGAACTAGGAGCAGTTGATGGAGATGGAACACCATGATGATTCCTAACAATTTGAACATATATAATTACCTAATTATATTAAATATTTATGTAAATGATTCTCAATTAATTCAACAATTTTTTGTAAAATTTTGTCGCACAAGTTCGAGGAGTGCAATGTATGGGGAAATTATCCTCACGCTAATTTTTGACTAGTTTAACTACATCTTTAGAAACAAGGACGAGTTAATGATAATATAATTTTTATCTAAACAACCACCATAACCGTAATCATTTAAAGCCAAAAAGATGGGTCACAATGCACTGGTAATTTTATGTTTGTATATTTAGGACCCGTCCTCCAATTTATAATTTATAAACTCATAAACTTTTATACATAATTTAATTTAACACTTCCAGGAGAACCTTTGTTTTACATTCATCACATTAAAGTGGAATAATGCCGCAAAATTCTTATTTAGCGATAAATAACACAATGATTTAACACGTACCTGAGTATCCAGCACCGAAATGTCTCATTGTCCCTGACATTTTACAACAAATTCTCCCAAAAAAATGTCTAATCTTAAAAACAAAAATGCAAATTGGGCAAGTTGAGGTTATCTGTAAAACTAATTTAAAATGTATATTGACATGTGTATTCGTAATGTATTTTGTAATCGAGCCGATTCGGTACCATATAATTAAAGATTATTAGAACGGGATAAAAAAAATAATGATTCCAGGATCACAACCGGAAGTCCATGTAAGGGATTGTCAGGTCTTTCGGATCACTCGAAAAATAACGCCCCCATTCCTGAGAAAAGATTTAAAACATAAATCTGTGTTTTGAATGTAGTAATTTTAAAACAAACTCACCCGGAGTAAACAATGAAAGCATAATATATAATATAATATAATATAAACCTGACAAATATTAACATTAAAATTTCGGTTACAGAGTTACGTGTACGACTGCGACTGGTGAAAATTCTATTAAAATTTGAAATTATAATCTAATTTTCAAAGAAAACTAAAAACCGTTGTAGGCATATCCATTTCTTAAATTAATGATTTGCATGTCATGTAATAATCATTTGGTGTACTTTTTAACAAACTAACTACATTTTACGATCTTAGCGGCTATTAAAAAATGAGGTAGATCATCGTGTATATTATGGTTTACTATTTTTTTTAAAACGGAGCAATATAATGGAGAAAAAAACTCAGATCCTGCTGAGTGATTGACTTTTTATGTTTCCATCTCTTTCAAAGAGTTTATTTTTATTTTGGGGGAACGTGTAAAGTAATTAAATCACACCCCAATAAAATTGAAGGAAATCACACCAAAAGATATTTTGACTGGTATGGTTCTTGTACAACTCAAATTCAATCACACAATTATTTTTTGTCCATCTTTTGATCGACTCTGTCGACAAAATTTGGATAAAGGTATTCAGTGTTTCAAACAGGTAAAAGGTGAACGGAAACTATAACGCATCACTTTTATGTTACTGGTTACATTTTTACCCCTCCTAAAGGTTTGTTTTAGCACACTTTAAGTTACTATTAAAGCTTAGTTATGTATATTTTTATGTCCTTAATTAGTTTTTCCCTGAGTTGGTTTTAAAGCTAAGACAAAAGGGCATCGGTATCGCACCAAAAAATACGAAAAAATAATCCCTTCACACGACCACTACTACGACCTAGACAACAATAAAATCCCATTCACCATTACATATTTTAACGACAGTTTACGTACATACAATTAAAAACAGTTACTACCCGGAATTTGTTATTTTTAACAGTTACTCACTGAGACTACAAACTTCACTATTTTTATGATTGTATTTTATGATACCCGCAAAAGAAATCTCAGTGTCTTGCCAGACTACCGCATCGCTTTCTCATTTTACAGGGTGGTTATGATGGTATTTACCCCAACCCCGGTACAGCCGAACTGGAAGTACAATTTGTAGAGAATTTAATTCTGAATCCATCTAACTATTTGTGGAAAGAAATTAGAATGGATCTTTTAGTTTAAAATTCTTGTGAGCCAGTTGGCTGTGACGATAACAATAATTTTTCACTAGATCCTGGACAAAATTCTTTTCAAAATGTAATTTCCCTCTTTTTGGAAATCCCAAGTTGGGCTGTGGAAAGTGGACAATCCATTGTGAACCACCCTGTACTTTCTTATTAACTTTCTCCGATGTCAACTTTCTCTTCATTTTTTTCTTTCTATTTTGTCCTTAATTGGTAAAAGTTTTTTTAAAAAGAAAATTGACAGTAGATTCACTCAAAATAAAATAAAACGTAAGATACCTTAATAATAATCACTAGTAACCACACGGTACAGTTACTAATTAATTATTCTCCACATATGTATACACGCAACATTGATTCACTGAGATACTTTGTACTGTATTATGTGATTCTTTGTAACCACTACTACCCAATTATTACAATTACAATTACGTACAATATATTTATGTACGAACGGCTTTACGTTTACGACCATTTTTTGAACCTAGCATCATCATAATTATTTAGTTTTAGCACCTAACCGTTAGAACCAGATTTCACATGGATGAAGGTTTTCTCCTTTCGTAGCAAAACTTGGATTTGATTTGTAATTTTCAGGTTACCACTCAGTTTTCTACAAATCGGATTAGATTTTAGAAGACAAAGGGTCACCAGAAAAGTGCGAAACAACCACACGGTTAACTTATACAGCCACTAAAAAGATGGCAAATCAATAGTTTCAACAAATATTTATGGAGGGGTAGATTTTGTTGACACATCCTGCTCTTCCGGTAATCATTTTACATTGTTAACCACAGCAAAATCCTTAATCGCTAGTTATCCTAATTATCCAATTAACTGTCTTAAGAGATTAACTACAAAATTCCTTCCCCTAATTAATTCAAGCCAAGCTCAACCTATTTCCCACGACAAAGATTTTTCCTCACTAATGACATGATAATTATTCGTCATTATTCGCCATTTTAGACCATTTCCAACAACTGACACTGATTTTTACGACTTCGATCAAAGCATTTGTACCGCTTGGAGAAAAAATTCCTGAAAATCAAAGGCCTCAAAAATCTATCGGTTTTGTAGCAAATGGTTACATTTTCCTGCCCTACTGCAGACCAAAAACATGTAACAAGGTCTTTAATTAATATCAGCTTAATTAATCAATATTGTACCTGTAATCTGCGTTTGTACTGAATTTTCTCATCTAAAAAGTATCGCTGAGTCATTTCTAAAGCTGTTCCTGTAAATTTCAGAAAATGCATAGTTCTTTTCTTAAAATGTACAGAGTAATAAGGTGTGATTGGTTTTTGTATGTATATTGTTAATTGGCACTTAAAGTTTTTGCCAGACAAGCTATTACTTTCTAAAAACTAAACATTTGTAATTCTTTTTTTCTAAACTACATTGTGTCTTATATTGTATGTTTGTACCCGTTCTCATTGCATGTTCAGTTTCATTCCTCGATTTCTACTTATATCGTATCGGATAATTTTAATTTGATAATCAAATAATTCAAGGGGACCAGGTTGTTAAGAATTGTATAAAATCTATCTCGGACCACCTCAAATCGATAAATTACTGCTCCAGGTACTTAAGAATGTTGGAGTAAATATTATTTCGAGTGTCGAAATACGTAACCCCTAAATATAGATCCACAAAATGCAACATTGGCTTTGGAAATTTATGGAACCTGTTATTAAGTTATATACCTGTTATATCTGCTGGCTGCCAGTTTCGACATTCGACATCGACTTGCTGGTGGTTATTAAAAGCTATTTACAAATAATTATGACTGCCTTTCTTCTGTGGAGAATTATACTATTATAAGCATTCTTAAAGGTAATTCTAGTTGTACTGTAAATTCGAATTATTAACCGATTTATAAATTGCGAACTTGTTAGCTATTTTGTGTGAATTGTAACTACGATATCGTCAAAAAATTGGGAGCACGATGGAAGAAGAAGTATTGCTCCAATTTCTCATTATTTCGAAAGTTAATGAAGGACTGAATATCAATTTAAAAACTCGTTATTTACAATTAAAATTCCTTCTCTATTAAATATGGCATAATGGCATCTCGGTGCAAATGTGTACTTTCAGTATATAGGAATTTGTAGTAAAAAGTTTCTATTTTGTGGCAAACTCGTACGTACGTGTGTGGAATTGGAAATTTGTGTAGTGTTTCTGAATTATTTACTGCTGTTTCCTGGCACTAAAATATTGTATAATCTGAGCATCACGCAAAAAATGCTGAATCCTTAAGATATATTTGAAAAACAGGAACTAAGAAATGTTTTAATTAAAAATAATCCGTCATCAAAAGTAGCATAGCATAATTAGCCGCATTTTGTCTACTACCCGTTCGTGTGTCATTTTTATATTTTTAAAAGACCGTTACGCTAATTGTAAGAAGGTAGTAGTAAGTAGTGGTTAATTAATTGTGGTTTATATGCATGTATTGTATCGCATGTATTGTTCTTAAGCGCAGTTTTGGTTTTACCTTTTTTTTGTCGTCGTCGTAGTCGTGATTATCAAAATGAACACGTGTTGAGCATTCGAAGGCCTTAGCCCATCGAAAGTGATCTATTCAACCTGAGGTCTGATTGTTTAAATATCCACAAAAAACCTAACTAATCTTTCATTGTAGACTTAATTATATACTTAAAATCTAAGGTAAGGTCTCATATATCAACGTAGTGAGGCAATTCTTCTAAAACTTATAACCGCACCCATCATTAGTGAACATGAACAACATTGTAGACTGAATTCTATATGAAAACCAGACTCGAATACTTGGCCTTTGTCTTACGTACTTAACTGGTAATTATATGATATATGTGTATCCTATGAGTAGTAACAACAGGTAAAACAATTTTAACTAAAAACACTACAAAACTAAAACATGAGCTTCTAGAAAGCCTAACAATGACTGACTCAATTTTGGATTGTTTCTAAAATTCATTAACTTCCATGATTCATTTGAACTGAAATTCGGGGGTTGCCCAATTTTTCGTATGAGTAAAATCATTTGTCATCTAATTTTCTTCAACCTAGAGGATTGTAGTTGTAATTGTTGGTCGATTGAATGAATGAGGCCCACTTGGTCTGGAGCATGGCTAAATGTCAGTCCAGCGGCTTTCCTCCTCCGGAACTGCTGCGAGAATTCGGTCTATTGCTACTTCCTGCAGCACCCCCTGACGGAGGACTTTGAGATGGCATTGGTAAATTAGAAGCAGCTGCAGCTGCTGCTACACCCGAATCCCCTGGACCACAAAGTCCGCTCATTCTCATCCCTTGTGGCGCTCCCATTGGCATTGGACCACCAAGGCTCACCATATGACCACCGCTAGTGTTACTGACCGTATGACCCCCATGGGTATTTCCACTCCCCCCGGAGGATGATGTACTTGGACTTCCCTGACTTGGGCTGCTCGTTGTTGACCCTGTTGGTGGGCTTCCAAATGGTGGTCCTCCTGCAAAATACGATAGAAATACAAACGTAAAAATATGTTCAGGGATTTGCAGAATATGCCTTTGAAGACCATATACGTGTGAACAAGCAACTAAGAAATTGGACAAGGTAGCTAGTGGGATTGGACCCAGGATCCTACATTCTCGTTATTTTTGAAGCTGTAATGAATTAAATTCAGACAAATTACCTGCTTCTGGATTTAGATGAGGATGTTGGAAAGGTCGGACTCCACCCAGCAGTGCTCTGTGTTCCCTGGCGACATGACGGCGAACTGTATTATTTCTGGTAAATGTTCTTGTACAGAATGGGCATGGCACTCGAATTCCTGTCATTAGACAAATATAGGTTAGAGTTTAAGAATTTCTAAATGCTACTTGAGAAATTTTACCGAAATAAGTGGCACTAAAAATACTTACCCTGATGCCGCTGTCGAATATGAGCTCTAAGATTGGTCTCGTATCCATATAACCGTTCACAAAATGGACACTTCAGCTTCTTACCTACATAGGTACGAGCAAGAGCTGGAATGTACGTTTATAACAAGTCCAAAGTCAATCTATATATGCAAGTGAAACTTGTCCCTGCGACCACCTGCACCTGGCCAAGAAGGCCCAGTCTCGCGACAACCCTATATGGTATAATATAACACAGTATTCTATTGTGTTATACTACTTTATAGTCGTGAGCCGCGAGTCGTAACCATCTGTATAACGCCACTAAAGACATCTTCGTTCGTCCGAGCTTGGTCGCCTGGGACAGGTTTCACTCTGACTTAATAAAAATTCATACCATCTGCCGTAGTAGATGATTGAGCACTGTTAAGATTGAGGTCATGCTGTTGCGAATGTTGGGCGGAAAGAGAAGGTGAAGGCAATGACCACATATTTGGTGGCCCCCCTAAGCCACCAAAAGGGGGCTCGGACGGAGATAAATCCATTGAGAATGAACGTTGCTTCCCACTCATAGTTACTTCCTCCTCGCGACCTACTTCTAATTTGATACTGAGATCTTCAGGCATCGCATTTTCAGAAGAAACACTTCGAAGTTTCCGAACGTTTGGATTTTCTGTAATGACAATAGTTTGTTGCTGTTGTTCTTGTTGCCGTTGCTGTTGCTCTTGTCTGTGTTGTTGTTGTTGTTGTTGCTGAATTTGAGCAGTGTGTTGTTGCTGTTGCTGTTGTAACACAGCTGCTGCTCCTCCTTGTCCGACTTGTTGGCCTTGCCCTGGAGAATAATGAGAGCCTCCGAATGGTTGAAAATGGCTAGGCCCAAGGTTTGGTCTCCCACTGTATATTAGAAGAAACGTAGTTAAAATTCTTGGGATGGATCAATTGGGCCATAGGTCAATAAAAGTTGCCGATTTTTAACATACCTATCCCTGTGATCCAGTTCCATTAGACGAGAATTTATAGTAGGCGAGGGTAAAGGGGCCGAAATTCTTGGCGGATGAAGAAGTCCACTGTAGTCCATACCTTCTGGAATGGTTCCATTGGGGCTTGGATGCCGAGGAGAAGTGACCCGTATTTTTTTCCTCATCTTATCATCGACATACAAGGCTACAGAAAAAAAATACATTCCGTTGATTTTAAGTTCACCGTTTAATCGTGGGGTGAACCGACAATGACAGCGTTGCGTGTCCAGCAAGCAAATATGCTGAAGTTACTCGCCATTGACCGTTTCCTAAATTTCTCAGATCCTAAAACATTGCAGATACCATTGCTGAAATATACCATACGGAGTCATCGCTCTTTAAGCTTGAATATACCACTCGCCCAGCGAGTTTTCGAAACGTTTTCGTAAACACGTACCTGAAGATGAATGAGGAGTTGGGGGTGTCTGGGACGGAGATGGGGAAGAAAATGAGGTAGGCGGTGACTGGACAGAATTAGTAGTTTTATTCTGTGTTGGTGGTTGTGGTTGCGGCTGTGTTAATTGGTGTTGTTGTTGAGGAATCAACATTGGCCCTAAGGCTTGAGCTAAAATTGTGTCCTGCGCTGGTACAGATGAGAATGAAGGCAATTTAACTTCAGATCTCTCTTCAACCACGTCGCTCGATATGCTATGCAGATCATTCTGCGACAGGGACAATCCTTTTACCTAAAAAATTAAAACGTTTTGATAAAATTTATACAAAATTATTATCTCTTGGGGTTATGCAGCAGGTTTTACAATACTGGCTGCAAATGTTCAGCTAGAACTAGAGTTCACTGCGGAAGGGTCATTGACCTGTTTGCAGATCACTGAAGGTCAGCTGTTGTATAAAATCATAGTTTAGAAACACTTACTTGGAGCCGTTTGGCTGTTTGGAGAAATGTATTGAGGTTCGCGTCGTCTATATAGAGAATTAAGAAACATTTATATATTATTATTATTTATTTTCAAGATTACTGGAGCACCTATTCTATCCCTTATATTTTTATTCATAGAGTAGAGCAAAGGATGGAGAAAGTCGATCTTTTGCTGGCAAGCAATTATAGAGAAAAAAATCGGATTTTCTTCTCCAAACGATCGCCAGTGAAAAATCGACTCTCCGAACCGATCAAACGAAATTTTAAGAATTGCATAATAGTATAGCAGAAACGATGGGATTTTGTAAAAAATTATTTTCGTCGCGTTTTTGTCAAAAAGCCATTAAAGAATTCGTTTTTGCATGCCGTTTATTGCGAAGAACAACTTCTTCAGACTTGTTGCCAAACAAATAAATATTTAAGACTCAGTAGTAGACATCATAACGTACCTATGTAGACTTCACCTTTGTACATGAATTCGAGCAATGCCCTGAGATTTGCAGCACTGGTTCCATCCAAAATTACCACAAGGTTCTGTGCTATAGAACACTGTTCAAACATTTCCTGGAAATGAACGCTACTTGCTGCGAGCACCAATCGGTGAGCACGATAACTCTCACCTGCAAAGAGAAAGTCCGGAATTAGTTATGACTAGATAGTGTTTCAATTATTGTGCATTTCCTGGAATGCATTCACACTGTACCCAAACCAAACAACACAACTCATACATTGACACATATTGTGCAGCTACAGTTAGATACTTAATTGGTTATTGGACTACTTAAAACGACAGTATCAAAATTGTCGTTTTAGACTTAGACCAGTGGTATTTCCAAATTCTGTAAAAATTTGTTTTCAGAAATGCACGGAGTGCATGTGCTATGCTACTGACTACATTTCTGGCGCCAAAACGGTGTGGCTTTTGTGTGAACACCCTTGACAAAAGTTAATTCATCTAGCCTCCTTTTACCCATTAGCTCCCGCGCGGTGTCCTTTTGCGTACAGGTATGACCTGAAGCATTATATGATAAAAAATAAACTTTTGACTCGCACTGAGCCACTTTCAGCAAATACAGCGGGTATGGAATGCCCCAATCATTTGATCTCTGCCAAATATACCGCAGATGACCTAATAGACCGCTGGCGTTGAACGCATTGCGGGGCTCAAATAGAGCGCTGGTCTTTCTCCAGCTTTCTACAATGGAGAAAGTGGTGAAAGTCTTTGACCTCTAAACTCACCTGAATGAATAGAACGCGGGTGCTCTGTTAGGTCATTTACGGTATTTCAAAACGTGCCGATCTGATCAGATCCGACATCCGACCCTAAATTCGCTTGACCCGAAATTTATTAAAACGAGGGTCCAAGCCGAACCTGATCTTGGATTCTTTTGCCCGAACCTGGAAATCTACATATTCGACAACGAATCAATTATTTCGGGACAACGACGACATATCGTCTATTTTGGAATTTGGCTTTCTTTTCAATCTGACGCTTACGTCACGCAATAGTACGACTTGGATGAATGTAGTCAATTCAGAATATTCACTACATTCAGTAAAAATATTAACTGAATTTAACTCCACCCAGAGCACTGTGTATTTTCCGTTTTATTAAAAAACTTACCTTCACAAAAAAGTGTAACATCAGAGAGACTCTCAGATTCGAAAAGCCGTAGAAAGGAATTGGCCAGATTCTGACCATAATTACTCCAGCGGAGATGAAACTGGTGTCTTGAGGTCATTTTTGAAAATTTAGTTGAACCATGTGCCGGTGCACCAGGTATTATCTTTTTCTGAAAAGAAACAAAAATACTATAATGAATATCTAGGTCACACACGCATTTCGCATTTCTAAACACACGGAGAATTAAATAAGAAACTTCAAGTCAGTGAATTATTCATACCATTTTGAAATAATAAGTGAGGTATGAATTATTAAGAAGCACTTAAGCTGAAAGTTTCCTCGGAAAGTGCGTAGAGCGCGGAACAGAAATGCGACAGAACTTATCAACACTTGAAGATAAAGGAAAGTAAGCTTTCCAAATATCCGAATCGGTTTGTAACGCGTCACTTTTTGTGCGTTGTAGAATTCTGATGATGAATCTAAGGAAAATAGCAGTAGCAGTAGAACTTGACTTTTGTAATGTAATCCTAGAAACGGATCTACAATCTGGGTCGTGGGTCGAAGAAAGTCGTAATAGACTATTGAACATGGCCTGAACCTGTTGTTTCCTTTGAAATCAAAGTATCTATGAAGTAAAAAATCAAAGGTAGCTGGAAATAACTCAATTTCCTTTCTATTCAAAATCAACATATTTTAGTCACTTTTCTTCTGTGTTAAACACAGAGTTTGTTTACGTTAGTTAGATAAGATCACAGAACATAACTTCCGTCATTAATAACCTTAAATACAGACTTGGTAACCAAACATTAATTTCAATGTAGAATCAGTTTGAATAAAATAGAAGTGAATTTTTCTATTTGACCATATTTCGACATCCATTTCTCAAAACTCTCGTTGTCCTGGGATAGATGCATTTGGACAGCAATAATGGGGATCGGATGACAAAGTAATTAAAAATACGTAAGAGCTGTGCTGAATTCATATAAACACGCGAATATTTTATGGTTTTGTATTCAAGACAAACGGCAAACGCCTCACCGCCAATTGCATTGCTTTTTCCCAAATAAACATTTTTGAATAATCAAGTGGTAGTAGTCAGTAGTGGATATTGACTTTTTAATAATACATGTAAAGAAAGCTTAATTTCTACGGTGAATGACGTCGGACTGAAATTGAAATATGAACATACTTTTGTGGTACGAGGAAAATATGCGTCGCATTCTTCGAAGAATAAATAAATGAAATACTATTGCAACATTCGCTCTTCGGACGACGACACAAGCCATCCATACCCATTTCATTTCTTATTTAAACTTTGTCTACTTACGAAATTCCGAATTTACTATGTACCTCCTATTATAACCAACTGGAATGGAATGGAACGCAACGCAGTAATGGGACGAGATATTCACTTCGAAACTACTACTTTCTTAAACAAACAATAATTACCTTGTTGGCCAAGCTGAAGCTCATTCCAACAAGGCAAGGTAGCCTCGTTTTAACCATCCTATTGAATAATTACTTAAAATACCCCCGACGAATTATCTCATCAAAGGAATGGATAACCCGGTTAATGTCATAAAATCCAATCCAACGCACAACGGGGGAACGCACTGGACGATTCAACCGCAGACGTTTCAGTTATTCCTGGATCAATTTTATTCTAAAAATATAGCGTTTTGAAGGAATATATCGACTCAAGGAAAAATGTAAATAATGGTTACGTAATGTAACTACCCTTCAAGTTCTTTAAAAATTTAACGATGAAATGAATTTAGATTTCTCCGCAGTAGAGAATTCCAGTATAGGTCATTTCCTATACTAATAAATAATTAAACATCAACAACACACTACTGTCACACAATCGTTGAGTTTTGAAATTTTACGCAGTAGAAGCGGGTCACCGTATTCAACCGAATAAAAGCCCGGCTTGTATTCCTTCCCGTAAGGTTAGAAGTCACACACTTTCTCCACTACTCAATGGAGAGAGTGGGAGAAAGATCCGTCTTACATTCATAATACCGTATAATCAGATTTCAAGAAAGAAAAAATGCGGTAACAGAATCTTAACACTGATTCAAGTCAAAATTAATTCAAACGTGAAAAAGATTGAATTTCTGGATATTTTTGCGTCGAAATCAGACTAGAAAAGGAAGGTAATTTACAGTCGGGGAAATTAGTGTCGTCACTGCATTACCCATTTCGTGGAGCTCTTCCTGTTTTCATAAGAGCGATGGATTTCTCAAGACTTACGAGGAATATTCATGTAAAACTCAAATCACACTAAAGCATTCAGGAGTAACAATCTTAAATGTTACTAGCACGAATCTAGAGGTCTCGTGAGAGAAGCGATAATGATATTTTCCAATTCATATGGAAGGGCATAATTATAACGTTTCAATCTTTCAGTGAACCAAAATTTCTTGGGTCACATATCTGAGGAGCTGAGCTGAGGAAAGAATACTCACGATCAGCGTATAACACCTCACCCCGGGTTGGGTTGGGTTGGGTTGATTCTTTGGTCTATCACTATCAGACATTTACATGGAAATTGATTTCCTAGTTTGGAAAACTGCATGCAACCAAAAAATATATTTCGTTGCAAATTCTTCACAGTACACGTGTGTCTGCCTAAATTTTACGTTAATAGACATTCCGGTTACATGTAGGGTGTAATCATCCTTTCGATTGCAAAAATTATAACCCATGCCATGTGTCCAGGCCCACTGGCGAGCTGCAATTGTGGAGATGATGCATTATTAATGATCAAATTCATTCATTCGCCTTTCGTTTCAGTTCTGCCCACTTTTGACAGAGATTCCATCTTTTCAAAATTACTTAATCCAAAATTTAAACATTCCATGTGTGAATTAAGCAACATACAATTGGCAAGTGCGTAGTACGTAGCCCACTGAACCACTGAATCCAATTATTTTTGAAATCATGTACATTTATTTAATATTTTTAAGTGCAGCGAAAATCAGACTTTTAATTCACAGGACGTTCGTACGCACACATTTTTATTATCTTCTCGCGGCCTTCAGCAATTTCATTTCCATGAGAATTTTCTTTAGACAACAGACAGAACAAGAACTAGATCGTCTAGCTCGGTCAATTAATTGCTTTTTAGTATGTCAGATATATCATAATAACTGGGATAGGAATCTGATCCCGCTGAATCTCGATTTTAAGTCAGACGCCCATCATTAGTCGACCCGTCAACTTTGGATTCGAATAAGTATATCGTTAAAAAATCAGATTCTAACTTCTCTCATATTGATTTTCGACTTTCCTTGGAATCTTTATTCTAAATCCAGAATCTTTTCCGAGATTCAACTCGCATACGGATTCCCCAATCTAAATCTGACTTCCGACCAGCCAAATTCCTGAATTATCAAATGCCGAATTGGCCCGCAGTGTTATTCTGTCACACAAATTTGATGGGTCGAATCTGACTGAGTTTGAATTTCTGAAGTCTTCTAAGCAATCGGATTCGAAATCTGCTCGGCGCAGGGATCAACGCTAGCGCCAGCGCATCTTGAAGTTTGCAACATTGCAATAATGCGTAATTTAAGTACAACGTATCCAATCCAAATGCGACAAACGCGAAACTATTTCGAATATTTCTTTAAAAGGTCAATAATATTGTAGGGGTATTCTAAGATAGTTCGACTCGTGCAATTCGAAATTGGGAATGCAAGCAAAGTAGCAAAGTGTACATTTAGAAATCAAAATTTAATAGGATTAATTTTTAATACCTTTTTAAAAACCGTCAATTTATCCTGTGTCCAACTTTTGCCCGCTCCTGCTTCATCAATTCTCCTCTAGGTACAATCCATCACTCATCCCTTCCGAAGTTATTATTTTATTCGAATTCTTAGGCTGACGGTGATTCAAATACATACGGTTTTAGTGAATTTTTCTTTCTGTTTTTTCTTAATGATTGATTGACAGCACTCAAGCATGGGCAGGGCGGCACCTGCCAAACAACACAATAATCAAAATAAATTTGCGAATTAATTATCCTTACGCATCGCACGTTCCTACGCACGGCGCGCACCCAAAAATAAAATACATTACCAGTATACGTACCGTACAATATTTTACCGGTGATTCCAAATTTACACAATGCACATTAATTACACTACTAATTATTTGCTGTAACCCTAATTCCTATTTTCTATTCATATTTATATTGCTGTACTCATACTATTAAAATCGCATCGTTGGTAAATTCCACTCAACTAGGCGCCATTTGGCGTAAAAATGATAGGAGTTCGACGAAGAGCATGTTGGATATATCAATGTGGCAATGGCAAGTTTCTGCGTTGCGTTTTGCGTTTAGCTTTTGCCATAGTATAGGGTGGGTCGTAATCGTTGACACCATGCCCATGTTTGAGGTTACTAGGTAAAGTGAGATATACATTTTGGAGGAATTTTATCCAGAATTTAGTTAGCTATATAAGTATGTTGGTTGCCACACATCAAGCCATTACCATACCTTGAGAGACCACCCCACCATCGGATCGCACCTTTCCAAGTAAATGACTCAAGAGTAGATTAGCTTAGCTAATAGCCCTATGGAAACCCCCTAAATTCTCTACTAAATGTATATCTCATTTTTCTAGCTACCCCAATGGAACGGAGTGTAGAATCAATGCTACGTGGAGTTCAACGTTGTTTGCTAATAATTCTTGTCCCTAGCGCCGCGCTTTGGATGACAAATAGCCCGCTAGAAGTTCACTGTATATAATGTATATCACGCTTTGTGGGGCCAAAAATTTATGAGCCACCCTATGATAAGTTGTGGCGCCTGTAACCCCTTCTTTCTGCTCAACCCTTTCATATAAACTCGATCAATGCAAGTGCAACGTTGCAATGCAATGGGTTGGAATTGAAAAAAACGGAGAATGAAATGAGAAGATTGCAAAATCACACACACGCACGCACATCGATCCCTCGCTTTTTTTTTTCTTGTCTTGAAGCGTAGAAAAACTTAGTACTGCAGACTGGTAATGCAGACTGGTACGTTATACAGTGTGTACATTCTACAAAACATTCTAACCCTTACGTCCAACACTATAACCTTTTCCTTCCTCTATTTTTATAATGTGTGATTGTGATTGCATGATGGGCCCATGGACTGGAAAACTCTGTTTTGAGATAACGTCCTCGTCATAATATTACAAGTACGGCTCCTTCACTTCACAGGGAAGATAAAAGTGTCAGAATAATATCATAACAACCCTTTCTGTTTGTATTCTACAAGGTAGACCAGAAAAATTGATTAATGTCTTAAAATTCTTGCTTAAAATCATAAATGTCCAAAGCAGCCACGAGGATCTTACAATATAATATAACCCTTAGTGAAGAGAACATCCCGGGTTATACTGAGTTTTGAATTCTGCGTATTACTCATTCTTTGCCGAATGATGGCTTATCGTTTATTTCTACGAGCGGAGAAAGCTCCCAACCCTACAACGCAGGTTCAGAATTCACCTCAGTTGGACGACTGCATTGTTGAATTATCACCATCACTGAGCACCCCGGTGGTACCCGATTTTCTTAACCGTTATGGTATTTCACTGATTTATGAAAGCGTAAGTGGGAAAAACCTTGACGTATGCAAGGTAAAAACCTCACAGTATAGGAAAGGTCGGGCTGAGATACACCAGACGCATGGAATCATATCATAAAACTAACTACATCTGGGACAACGCGGCTTCTTTAAGATGCGCGATGCCCCGTTGATTTATATAAAGTCTTGACATGTGCTCAGAATAGTATACATTATGTCAACCGATTATGTTGTTGTTGTTCAATGGTTTCCACGTACAAATTCTCCAGGGAAAATGGCTTCAAATGATTCTCACCATATATCCGCTGTTACGTTAGCGTAAGCCCGAAAAGGTTCAACGCGTGGAGGTCTCATTTTTTGATACCGCGTGGAGTGTTGGTACAGGTTGCACCTAGTGCACTGTCATGCTGGGGTACAATTCCTTAGACAGATAATGTTTTGCTGGCTGTTCGTAGATTTATCCCGCTTGAGCTAATTGAGCTTTTTCCTACTACTAGGCTTACATTGTGCAAATGTCCAAATAGAATGGATCGATTCGCTTACGGAATATCTGCGAATGCTTTAACTATGCCGCGGAAATCTTTTATCGGAAGTGCAAATTATTTGTTTGAAGTTGTGACTCGGCGTGTACGTCTACAGTATGATCAATGCGTAAATTAATGGTACTAGCATTTAAGCCCGCCCACGGCCGGCAAAATATGCGCCCGCCAGTCCTCGAAGAAATGAAGAAAAAACTTACATTCTTCAGTTGACCAGTTGTCCAAAAAGAGGAAAATCAATTCAATTAAAATCAAAATCCCCTTCCCACCGATCTACCCAAGCGAAATCTTTCTGTTCCTCAAATTCTACCGCGGCCTCGTTTAAAAAAATTCATAACATGTCCTCTGATGGGGGTTTTTGAAAAAAGAATCGTCAAAGTCCCAGGCATTGACCAAAATCTCAACTTTCAACGCCTTCCACTCTCTTAAGAGAAACATTCTAGATATTCGTGAATATCATCACATATAGGATGCAGTTGCAAGGCGCTTATGGTCAACTTACTAGGGACAGAATTTAAAAACACTGTATACCGATATTTCGACACCGAAAACCTCAATTCATTCGGGATGCGTGGTTAGTAGCGACATTTTGTGTTTGTGCACCGTGTTCTCACGGAGGATTATCCTGTTCAAAACAGGAAATGTGGTTACCTAATCTATTTGAAGCGTTGCAGTTTGTGCCTCTAATATCTGATGTCCGAATTACATTAATGGACTAAGTGTCTTATGAAAAGTGTGCACTTAAATAGTTACTGTCTTGAATCAAAGCGATATATGACGCTGGGATTCGGATTTACAGCATCGGTAGAACTTGGTTTTGCGTAAAGACCGGCCTTGACCACAGAAAAAGAATTCTGGTCTATTCGGATGACCTCAAGCGGTTTCTAGAGATCAGGGTAAGGTAACTTTGAATACTTTGAAGTCGATCAAGTCCAAAACCTCCAAGGGATTGACAAGTTGTCTATTCGTTTGTATAATACGCGCTCTTGTTTTCTCCGTGAAACACACTGTACGCGTGTTCAGTCACAAACTTCAAAATTGTTCCAAAAATTGGGCTTTAGGGGTATACTGGCAAGAAAGCCCGTCGGTTCGGACGGGTATCCCTAGCAGTAGGAAACATCGAAACGAGTATCCGTAAGAAAACGGTCAACTGCCGACGTTAACAAGCAACCCAAAGGTATTACGATTTCTGCATTGCCAGTCCACTTCATAATCATTTAATGACATTTCTAAGTCTATTTGTAATATTGCTTGGCAACCCCTAGAGATCAACATCCCTCCTTTGTGAGTCCATTCCACTACCACATAATCCATACTCCCATTTTTCGAATAAAACCATTCCCACGTCTACTTCATAAAATGTATATGCATTTCACTTTTTCCCAAAGATATACCATTTCCAAACGTACTTCACAAATTTTCTATCTCACTTTTTCCAAAACGAAACTCATACTCGAGTCAAGTAAGTTCTTTTCCACCCTGTGTAATGAAATTGAACCTAGGGCATACGCGCGACTCATATTTACGTACTCTACTAAGGAGTAGCAACCTATTGAAAAAATCAGCGCATTGTCGAAGCGGGGAATGTATTGGTTAAACATCGAAAATAGGGTGGCCCGGGGCGACAATCGTAAAAGTTGCTACACTCTGGTGTCGTTTGCTATTCGTCCAGGAGTAATGCTTGCCCTTGCAACCAATGATTACAAAATCAGTGATTTAAAATACATTATAGTAAACGGAGAAACAATTTTTTTTCTTAAATTAACTGATCTTTGAACTTTGGTTTTTGGAAACTGGAATAGCCAACGTACAAAATTAGTACACCCCAGCGAGTTTTGCGGATTATCATCCAAAAAGCCGGTTTTCATGCAACTCTACTATGTTCCACTTGAAATTTTGTTTTGACATAAGAAAAACGGTAGATGTAAAATTTCAGATTTAAAAAAATCTTTCCAAAATAGACCTAGTTTCCTCACTGTTGTATATAAGTATACTACGTTCGAGTTTTGGTTTTTACTGGGCAGTATTTATATTGGCCACTCGTCCTTAACATTCCTATTGCAAGTATAATTTGTACAACTTCAAAACTACGATTACAATAACAGAAAAAAGAGGGTTTGCTTGTCAGTCAGCCAGTCAGTCAATCAATTGATGGAAAAATAATTGCTGAGAGCTGCTATGGTGTAGCAAAATGAAAAAATACATAGTCACGCAGTGCAATGCTAATAGAATAGATTTATGAAAACAGAAGCATGAGGAAAACAAAAGACTATTTTATGTCATTCGTTCATTCATTCACTTTTACACATTCATCCATTCAATTATTCACACATCAGACACTCGACGTAAACTCCTAAATCTAGGATCAACGTCTTCAAACAATAATAAAACATTTGAACTTTTTATTATTTAAGATAACTACATATGTCTTTTTCTTCCAACTTCCATACATAGAATGAAAAATAACGGTAACCTGTCACCGGAATAGGATTGTCCAGAAGAATTCTTAATTCCAAAAACACCTCCACTCGTTTATATCAAGTACTCCTTTTAAATAATTGAACTGTAACTATTTCATATCTACAGAACTTTAATTTTTTTCGAGCAAGCCTTTGGTACTGTACCATTAATCTACAGATAGTTAACCGTACTCATTCATAAATTAGAGTGTCACACACACACAAGCATGAAAGCAATAATCAAAATATAAAAGGAAACCATGTCGATGCCGACCGAAGGGAAAGGAAACCGCAAAATAAAATTAATGGAGAGTTAAATAGAGTTGACAAAAATCAATGTGCATAATTCTATTGGGCTTGACATTTTAGCCTTTCAATTACTTCCAATTCCAATCCAGTCACCAATTTTTTCTTCTGCGTCGCCGACCTGCTTAACCGTATTAATTTTTACTACAAACTCGGCAGGAAAATAAGATAAATCAATCAACTGTATGCACTTTATTTTAATTTTATAAAATGAAAAATAAATCCGAGGTTTGACTCTTGACCTATGTATTAGGTACGTTAATAAGGAATCTAAATCTATCCCTACTAAGCGTCTGTAGATGTATAGATCTGATAAGCTGAAAATTGATCTACGGTGTTAGGTCTTGACATTACTCATGCAGTATGTTATTCTTTCAATGTATCGTCTGGTAGATTTTGAATTTTCAAATGATGTCCAACTATTTACTAGGCTTTAGCACCGACGAACGAGCTACTTAGCGAGCAACGTTTAGAACTACCAATCAGAGAATTGATGGGACTGATTCTGTCGTATTGATCCAGGGTAGGCAAAAACCCGGGTTTGAATGATCAAAACCCCGACCCATGGGGTTTTAAGGGTTTTAATGGGGTTTTAA
>JAQFYE010000806.1:0-29243 GCA_034694305.1 Protaphorura glebata | reverse complement strand
AGTGAGGACGCCGGAGATTGTTGATTTCCGGTCCTTTTCCACTCTATTTAAAGGGCGGGGCTAATTCCTCTATGGTCGACCCAAAACGTCTCAAATCAAATACCAAAAATGTTTAATGTTCATTAAAAACTAGTGGGAGGTGAATTTTCCAAACTTTCAAAATGCCATAGCAATGGAATAAATCTGACTTCAACGGGTGTTTCAACTAATTCTGAACCGCAATTTCTTATTTAGAAAGATAATTACATTTTATGTCAAGCGAATGTTTGAAACACCTTATCAAACTTTGTTAACATTCGTTGTCCAGAAAATACACTGACATGTAGTAGCGTTTGAAATATTTAATTTACGGGTTATGAACTATAACGCCGGAGGTAAGTTCTGGAAAAAGTGCTTGTTAATTCGTGGTTAAGGATACTTTATGAAGGCAGGCAGTTTACAGTTTTGTTAAAATTCATCGGCGGACCGCTTTAAAATAAGGTTAGTTCACAAGCCCGCTATCTCTCAAAGGTTTAGCAGTGGTTTCTAGAAAATTCGTATCATCCTTTAGAACATGAATTTTCTTGAATTCTTGAGACTGACTGCCTTGAGAATCTGCTAACCCTATCTAGTTCCTCAATTACTCCTAGATTCCCCAGAATCATAGATAGCCCAAGCGTCCTTAAATGTGCCAAATGAAGCAAAACATTTCTGACTTTTACGAATACTCAGAAAATTAAAAAACAATAAGGCAATTCAGTGGTCATATTTGATTTGCTAAAATAATATTTTGTCTACAAACATACATTTTCCAGCCTGCGAACCGGGTCTAATACGTTTGCGACACACTGTACATAAGGATGTATCAGTTTTATGAAAGTTTTGAGTTAAACTGCCGAACTGATAAACTAGAATGCATACAACACAACTGATCTTCTAAAATCTGCGTACACAGTCATAATTAGGAAGTTTACATAATATAATTTGACTCGTCAGTGAGTAAATCTTGCATGCAAACAAACATTTTGGAAATAGGTGTGCAGAGACTACAGTAATAAAAGAGAAATGAATAAAGGAATGAATGTTACCTCTGTTGTGATTAAGTTCGACTAGTGGTTTTTTCTCGTTTCGCCAGTTATCATCATTTATGTTATTTTCACCGAAACGTCTCGGCCACGTCACCTTCTTATAAGATGTGTCTATAATTAACCGGACAAAAAAAATTTATAAAGAAAGAAAGAAGCTGATTTCAAAGTAGCACTGGTAATAATGAAACTTGAGAATCAATTTTTTCCAAACGAAAATTCGAATAATTCCAAATTTCCGAAATAATGGACTGTTTCAGCCTATCTGAGTCAATTTTAAATCATAGTATGAATGACTTCCATGAACCGTTCGAAAGTCTAGAATTTTTGACCCAACATTCCTAATCCTAGTTGTAAGCGATGGCAAATATAAAATTCTAGCCAGTCATTCTCCCTTAAATTAGCCCACGCCGAAGTGGAAATACTGTAAAAAAAAAAAAACCTTCCCAGAAACTTTCTCAGAAAATCGTAATAAAAATTACCCCTTACGGGGAATTGGGTCGAGATTCTTTGATTTGATTGAAAAACTCGGTGGGCGAAAGCTGCCAGATTCAAGGACGCCGAAACCTCAACACTCTAAAGTTTACGAATACGGGTACTTCAGGTACTGCTGCTGGTGGGGACAAAAATAATATTTTCATCTGAAAAATCCATAGCTAAATCGTTGAAAATACTACTGAGTATTGTAAATAAATCAATCCATTCAACATCACAGTTAAGAACGTCGAAAAATATCACTGTTCATGTCCCAAAGCGCCTCGTAACATTAACCGAAGACGAAATATTTTATGGAACCCCCTGGCTGGGAAAATATTTGAGTCGGCAGTGACTTCTAATTACAAAATTTAAAGGGAAACTTAAATATTTTTACAGACAGATATAATGAAAAGAGTTTGCGTTTGAGAATGAGAACAAGTTCGTGAAATTTTTTTGGTGGTTTACTTGGAATCACCTTCTGATCCAGGTGCCCCTAAAAGTAACAAATTTTGCAAACAATTATGTGGACAAAATTTTCAAACCATTACTTGAAGTTGAACCAAACAAAATCGCATCTGAATGACTACAAAAATGTTTATCCTGGGCCATTGACGCACTTTTGGGAACTTTAGTGGCTTTCACTTTGGACGGGTTGTTTTCAGGGAGAATAACGAGAACTGATTTTTAGGACAGTAAAACATTCGGAAAGAATGCGTGAGATATCTAAGTGAGCCAAAAAAAAAGCAAAGCCACGACAGCGTACTAGTACTGGGTGCCCATCTGAGGCCTGTTGGAAGTATTCGATTCCCGTAGCTTAATTGATTGGTACAATTTTGACATTTTACGATTACTGAAATGATATATTGGTCTTCTAAATTTTTGTACTCCCAGAACCCATCAACGTTATTAGTATACGACATTTCGAGCGTTTGAAACTGGATTGCACGAACTTTTTTTTTTCAAGTCTGAATCTCATAATGTAGAAAAGTATTTTTGAAATCTTTAATTATTTTGAAGTTTTGAAAATTATTATTGGAATGTTGGTTCGGAATCAATTTTCAAATTTATTTTTGTCGATGTTAAGAATCTGAGATAGGCTTGAAATGGAATGAGAAGTTCCTTCAGGCTTTGGGAATGCGAAAATTTAGAAAAACCGTTACATCTGACATGCCGTTCACCAACAGTAAAATGTCAAAATTATGTAAAAACAAGTCAGTTCAAAATTTGAACGGAAATATTTTTTTTCAAAATATTGTCTATTGTTTGGAAATTATGAACTTTTGAAAGTGTTCATATTCAGTTGGAACACACCTTACTGGGATGCAACTCAACGATTTGACCCAATCACCTATTTTCTGAAAGACCTTAATCTCAATCCATCAAAACAGTTCAACAGTTCGAGCATCTTCCCAAAATTTTTGGCGAATTTTTGTAATTTTAAAAGTGTGTACATATTCATTTGGAACTCCATGTAATTCAATCTTTATGTATAGCATCACTATAAGAAAAATGTACTAGTATCTACACTTTTATACATTCAGCTATTTCTGAAAAAGTGAGAAGGGGACCCCACAAACATGAACTTCTTCGTGTTAATTTCCACAAGGATTTTGAGTTGCTAACTCTTAAGAAATTACGTTTGTCGTATCGGTTTGGCTTGTCTGTTAATGCCCCCGTAAAATTTGGGACGAGTTACAACGTATTTAGTACACCATGTAGATTTCAAGGTATGAATGTTCAGAAAAAAGTGTCATATACATTTCACCTTTCACCTAAGGAATGAATCCTTCCGTGAAATAACGGAATATAATAAAAACATTTAATTTACCTTTATTTGCAGCAGTCAACGGATCACGAATTCTCCACGAAAGATCCATTGATGCGATGTCACAATACACAAATATTCTGTAGAAATATAGAATGTGTGTAATGTGTATAGGATTTTATTTTAATGTGAACTTTGGATTTTTTGAAAATATATGGGTGGTAGTGTTTTAGTATAAAATTGTGGGAGGAAATGTTGTCTCTTGAAATGTTAGAAGCACACTAATGAATGCAAAAGGGCACCGAAAAAATCCATCCACTGTAACCTTTCACTCCAAGAACCCTTTCGCGGGCACCGTCCCTGTTTAATTATAGGAAAGGGTTCAGGTACTTAATTAATCGCAGTGTGAAAAAGTTCACAAAAGGGTGTACGTAAATGAACGTTTAGACGCCGGGGTTTCAATAAACGCCTGGGTCAAATTAAATGCCGGGTCACGTGAAAGGTTGTTTCATAAGAGCGCGTAGTTCGCATCACCCCAGAGCTCATATAAACTGCGAGTCAAAAAGTTCAAACTTTAATTAAACGCCCGGGCGTCTAATCGGTCATTTACGCAACATTTGCGGCACCCTGTACAAAAGAGCATACGAGTTTTATGACCTTTTGAGATGGTTAGGAAGTGGAGTAATTAAATTGATGAACTAGAAATGCCCATTTACGTCGACATCAATTGAATCTCATGTTTTGACATTGGTTAATGTACTTTCCACCTCTCTTTTTTTGGACAGATTCGAACAGTGAAGAAAATAGGAATGTGGCCTGTGGGACTCATTACAAGTACGGGCGTGAGTACACCGATCGTTAAGAATGGAGTGGTGACGGGCTTTTACGACGGTTGGATTGCCAATCGAAAATTTCCTGTTGATATGGCAGGATTCGCCTTCTCTGTTGACTTTCTCTTGAAGGTAAGTTCACACGGGACACTTTTCATATGTAAATACTCAAAAAATGTTCAGGATTAGTCATTTCAAGTCTCCCGTGAATATTTTGTCCACAGATCAAGTTGTGATTAGTTGCTAAATGGATATGGCTTCATTTATTTTGTTAACCCGAAAAGTGCAACTGTTTGGCCGCTGGGGTCAAATGCACTTTGTGGGGTCATAAGAATCCGTTCCGAATTCACGACGTCACAAAGTGTATTCGGAGTATGTATTTATTGCGGTCAAACTGTCAGACCTTTTTCGTTTGCGTCCTTAACAAAAGTTGTTCAGGAGGTCAACCGCTACAACCTACTAGTTTATTATGACGACGATCCATCGTATTGCGCTCAGGTTACTACTTCAAGCAATCTCTCGAATCGATTGTCTTATAAGTCTGGTTTTTGCATTAAAAGTAGTTCCCTTGTCATTCAGTCCTCCACCCTGGAATTAATGACTTTTCCACTAATTACTTAAGAGCTTCCAAGTGCTATTGAAACCCTCTTCATGTCTTCAAATCCTTCCTTTAGTCCTTGTTGCTCATTCTGTACTCCAGGGGTCCCTCGAACCCAATTAAATTCGGACCGGAAATTAAATCTTCCTACCATCAAAGGAAGTTTTAAAAACTGCATGGGGAGTTTCATCTCCGGCTTAAGAATTCTACAGATCGTAAATCTGCATGCATTTCGGTGAGCCCGGTATAATTGGTTTACAAATATTTTATGGAAACTCTTAACTGACGGACAGATTCTATCTCATCCATGAATCATGGTCTACAAATAGGTCAAGCATTTTATGTAACCCCTGCTGTATTTACTCAACATAATTTTATTTCTAATTCCAACAGACGGCAAATATTAAAATATTGGGCATTTCATTTTGAAAGAGGCGTCGTGTATGTTTTAACACAATATTCATTTCTGAGCATCTAAAATTATAATCGACAACCTTCGTAGAATTTACAAAACCTCACCACCCGACCCCGACCCTTTAACCCTTTTGGTCCTAATCTAATTTGGACCAGCGCACGTACGCAAAATTTTTTGAGACTCTACATGGCGTCAAGGCGTGACCACTATTCTTAGTTCAAATTAGTAAATTCTCTTACATTCTAATCCGCTTGTCGCCTGAATTCCCAGAAGATTATCACCCATTGTTGGTGTTTATTGACCTTGTAATTTTCCACACTCATTTGTTCCCCATTTTGTAGTAACTAATTTATGACGGGTTGTTTAAAATAGCTTTCAATGTGGCTGTGGCTCCCGAATTCTTGGTTTTTTTAAGTTTGTACTTGGATTACAAATGAAACCTTTTACACCTGACTGAATTCCGACGAATTTTGAAGCATGCAATGATTTTTGACTCGTATTTTGATTATATGCTGTGAAATCCCGCGGAAGTTTTATTTTATTAAATTCATTTTTTAAATTGGTTGTACAAATATTATTTTATTAGAATCCGGAAGGGAATAACTGAGCATTTATATTTTGTTTAATCATGAATATCGGAATGAGAGTCAAAGATCGATGTAAACATATTTATTGAGATTAAACATACAATTCGTATATCTGTCAACATTTCTTGTTGTTCAGAATTCGTCTACGTATGTTAGAAATGCCCGGATTTGCAATTGCAAATTATGCATACATGTTGTTTCTTTAGAAATTCAAATGCAAATAGAATGATCTCATTTTAATCTTCCAAGTCCGAGTGTAGGCTTCAAAGAACATCTCAAGGAACGGTGAAAATTTTACATGGTTTTCCAATTCCGAAAGGGGAAATCATAAAAAGAACTTCTCAAGTGGATTCACTCTGGTTCCACTGCACCCATTTTATTCAAGGACAACTTTCTTCGCATTACATAAGAAAGAATCGTCCAGCCAAGTCGTCACATTACTATTTACATCCTACAGGGTAGTCCATAACTTTCCTTCCACAGCTAAAGATCCATGTTTTGCCAATGCAATATATTACATAACGTAACGTCAAAATTCGTTACAAAATATGCGACTCAATTTACTCGACTTGAGGGCTAATTGTTATGAACCACCCTGTCGTCGGTTCTCCGGCATAGTATATTGTTAGAAAATGCGGGGAGAAAAGGATGAAAAGATCTCCTTGAGTCAAGTCACTGGTGAGTTAAGACTTCAAAGAATTGACTAGTTAGTTATGTATGGGACGACAAGGAAAATATAAAGTGAATGGATTTGATCTTTTTGAGTAGAGTCTTTATTCTGAATCCATTAACAGGATTTGTATGTATGAGTGTGCTGTCAAATATTTTGTATGGTCACAGTCATACAATTTCAAAAATGAATTAAAAAATTGAGTATATTTTCAAAAAAATAAGTATTCGACTAATCTTTAATGGTCTTCTCCGTTTGTCTTCCCAATTCTAAAATTCTCATGTATTATTTCTGTAAATGACGAAAAATGTGTTCAGGAAGAGCGATTGTTGACATGGTCGCTGAAGGACCGCAAACTAGAGCGATTCGAAACCAATTCATGTCAAACCTCATTAATTAGTTAATTAATCAATTAATTGAAGCGCATGTTAAATGAAAGTCTCGGTTGTTTGTTATTCACTTATAGTAATTTATCGTTTCAGTTCTACGAGTTGATTGTTTGATTTACACTCAAACGCACGTCATGGTTTTCACTGAATTTTCCGATCTTTCGGGGTACCGGCTTGTTTTCACAGTAATTATGGCAGTGTCCACCTTAAGCGTCGTTCTAGCTCTCCAGCTTCCACTACAAAGCACTCGAATTTAACAATTAGCTAATGTGGACTCGAGCGTCAATTTAGAAAACACAATTAATCAATTAATTCAACCTTCATTAAAACCCGTAATGGTTAGGAAACCTTACAGTGCATATAGTGATTAACATTCCTGATTTGCAGAAAATTAGGAATAAATTCTTATTGTAAAGTAAATTTTTAGATTGTATGAGGATGTGGTCATATTTGAACATGCTATTCAAAGAATGTTGATTCATGTGTGTATTTTGAATGATTATGCTTGGAATGGATGAGTTTGAATATTTTCCTTTTGATAAGACAAATGAGGTCTGAGATTGAAAGAAATATGTGAATGTGTCATCCCTGTGCTCTGTAGACCGAAACGTTGGAGCGTTATCCCTTGTAAGAGCTTAGAAACACTTGTAGAGATACCCTTGAGAGAGACAGAGACATTTTGATAAATTGACTCCTCGTTTTTGGTTTGTGCTTGCCGTGACTGCTACGGTGACTACGGTCACAGTCACGGCCACGGCTGTTCGGCTGTTGGAGAAAGTGTTGGATTGGCCATGGAGAAAGTGGAAATACTGGAACTGGAATCCATTCATTCCTTTCCTTCTCTTCCCTAACCTTCGCCTTCTATCTTCTTCATTTCTCTTCCGGGCTCTGAAGGTGCTGGAGAATTCTCTAAACTCCACTTCCAAGAACTTTGTGGAGAAAAACAGCTTGTCTCCAAGTCCTTCCAGCCCACTTTCTCCCAGTACCTCATCTCACTCATCATCTCTCTATGTCGTAGTCCAAGTACTTTTATACTTGGAATCAACTCGCTCAACTTCAAAGTCACAATTCTAAACCCCTTCATCTTTTCCGCAAAGCAATGCCGCAGAGAGATTCCAATTCCTGTCTCTTTTTCTCATTCTAAGCCCAACTTCAAAAATATGCATGGATATTTCGCATTAGTCTTAAAAATCAACAGCTTTTCCGAAATAGTTTAAGCTAAATGTACTATTTTTGATGACTTGGCTTTTACTGGATGCCATTCGCACATAACCTCCTCTTAAGAATGACACTACGATTCACCCATTTAGTCATATAACGATACCTTGACCTTGACCTTTTGAGGATTCCAGTCCTCGAACTTTTTCCTTATTTGTCCTTCTAAAACATTGGTCATCTGAGCCAAATGTGACCGAGAAAATACCATGAAGGCATGTAAGCAAACAACGGACATCCAAAATTGTGTGAATGCATCTCAGTGTACGCACGCTAATTAACAACGACGATATGAGCAAATAATCAACTTCCAAAGAAAGCAATTTTGCACAAAAATAGGTGCAAATTCAGAATAACATCGTAGAATTTGACCCCTTTGTGCTGCATGACATTTTCATGTTAGCTTGGAAAAAAAAATCGTTGATTTTTTTCTCCAGGAGGCGAACTCTCATTTTGCCTCAGTTTCCCGGTAAGAGAAAATTACACTGGCGATGGTATCTAATGATAAATCACCAAAGGTGCCCCCGATTCTCATGCGTTAAACTACCGGAACATCCTCTCATTCTTCAAGCGTTAAATTACAAGAACTGTCCAGTGACCTGGTTACCCGAGTGTAAAAGAAATCCAAGGCTTAACGAAAAGACCTTGACCAAACTTCTATACTGCATACTCTGTATAAGTCAATATAGGAATTTGGACGTCGTGCTTTTCATAGGCCAATCAAATACGCAGCCAGTTGGTTTTAGTTTCGAACATAAAGTATTTTGGTTTTAAATTTTCGTAAACGTTTGGGAATGTGGTCAAACATATCGTGAGGAATGTTCATTGATTGTCTTACATTATTTCATAGGATTTACACTAGGAACCATAAGTAGACCTTCTGTGATAGTGACTATAACATGGGTAGTTTAATGTGGCTTACACTTAAACCTTTCGACTTTTAAGCCCAAAGATATAGTCCCCTCCCCACCAAATTTGAAGGCAAAAACCCAACCGACTCCCCTCTCGATACGCATGACAAGCCTGTTCCCACGTACATATTAAATGTTAAAGTGAAGAACAGAGTTGGTTCAGAGTTTTTGGGTTCAAATCCGGTGGGGCGGGAGTATGGCATAGGTTTAATTAAGTCTTATAACTTTTGACACGGAAATGAATCACATTCTATTCTATTCTATTCTATTCTAAGTGAGTGGAACATTATGACAATAGTGTTTAATACTGTCGTAGTACTTAGGTACGCGTTTTCTTTACTTTCACTGTAATGTGTTGAGTAGTATTTGAAATGTGTCCCTTGTGAGATGATTTGAATTAGTTGGACGATTTTGACTGGATTCTTGGTTACACTTACAGTAATATTGTGAGTCATAATGTGATTTGATCTTGGGGACGCACTGCGACATACGTTACATTAGATTTCCCTGTGTCGGATGGAATAGGAATGAAGAAAGTCGCCCTCCTGCTGCTGCGGCAAAACCACACTCATCGTTCCAAGTATTATTCCAAGTAGAACTGGTGCAATTCCGATTAGAATTCCAACGGAGTCTTCCAAACGTTCCACTTCAAACTCCATGAGTTCCAAAATCTAAGAGCCCCCCTTTTCCCTTCCTCTAACTTTGTGACTCCAATGAATGGGGACTCGAGGAGAAGCACAGCACATCGGAGAAAATGTCCTTTTCCTGTACTTCCGTTTCCTCAGCAACTGAATTTCTCTGTAAAATCTGAGGACGTGTCAAATTAATCTACCTTCTTGTACCATTTAGAGGAGCAAGAGCCAGAAACAGCCATTTAAATTGCGTGCTGTGGTTGAAGTCCACATTGTATTTCCAATCCTTTCTTCCGCACTGTTTTCTCTCATTAGACTAATATTGTCCATCAAAGCTAATGACTTGTGTTTAGAATCTTAATGTCCCCGACATCCAAACCCAAATCTACATTATTATCAATCCTTCTACAATTTCATTTCATTTCATTTCATGGGAATTAATTTTCATTGTTTCCAATTCATTCCTTTCATTTCACCGCATTTCTCCGTTATTTCCTCTCTCAGGCGTGGGTGGGAGGTGGGGGTGCGGCCACGCCATGCATCCAATAAAATAACATACCTTTGTTTTTCAAACAATCTCGTCCAAATTGCACTTCGTCTTAATTTGTTAATACAATTAGACTTGCAAAGAAAATTAGGAAGGGATGCAGGAGGTTCGAAATGTAGCTATAATTTTCTAACATTGCATGGCACTGGTAAATTGGCAAGTTGCCAAAATCTATTTTATTCTGTATGCAAATAATATTAACATCAAATGCACGTGAACCGATTAATCAATGAGCAAAAATATTACACGCTTACATATTTTTGGACTTATTTTTACATGAAAAGTATCAGAATATGTGGTTATATCAGAGACTAAGGATTTCATTCTTCAAAGGAAAGTATCAGAGTCTTTTCTTTTGTAGTTGTTCCAAATCGTGAACGTGAAATATGGCAATCGGAAGATTTCAAATCTAAAAGATAACAAATGCTGTAAAAGCGTAAATCGGATTAGGTATTTTATGATTTTGGAAGAAATAATTCACTGCGAATACAAATAAAGCTGTCCCGTTTTGAAAAAAAACGAATAGGAGACACGAAACGACGACCACCAGGTGGTCCTGTAATAAAAATAAGAAAACCCTCGTATCAATTATTTTGGCTAAGGAAATGTCCCGTGGGAGCCAAGAATGCCTGAATGGTCATTTTTATTGGTTTAAAAGTGAAACAAATGAATGAGTTGGATTTTGGATGACATTCTTTTCCTTTCCCTCGGAGAAAACCACTTTCACGCCTTTCTTCACAATCGTCCACGCTCTTTGTTGATGACAAAAAAAGACAGGGAAGAGAATGGGAAATGTACATTGGGGAAGTCTCGTCGGACTGGAAAGGTCTTCTCCAGGGAAATGAAAATCCCAGTCCGTGAATGTGTGAATAATGTCAAACTGACAAAGCTAAGTGCCATACACGTGGGATTACGACGACGACGACTTTAAACAATGCAATAAATAAAACCTAGATCTTCCAAAACCTATTCTGTCACTCGGCTATCCTTTCGTCTCGAAATTTCACAATTCGGTAACATTTATTTCACTTTCTTTCCGGTTTTAAGGTATGAAATGTACGCCTTGTTGCGTGAGTAGTAGAAGAACGGTGTAGATTTATAATTTGGTGACATTTGCACTAATTTGTTTTACGACGTTTTTTATTCCAGACTTTACAATTTGGAAGACAATCAATTTTTTCAGTTTTGTAGATTGTAAATTATGTTGATACCCTCATATTCTTTGCTTCTGGAAGTTTTTTGATCAATAAAACCGATAATTTCGTCATATTATTGACGAATTATGTTCATACCCTCATATTCTTCGCTTCTGGAAGTTTTTTGATCAATAAAACCGATAATTTCGTCATATTATTGACGAATTATGTTGATACCCTCATATTCTTTGCTTCTGGAAGTTTTTTGATCAATAAAACCGATAATTTCGTCATATTATTGACTATGTACGATTTATTTTTGGGTTTAAGATTATTTTTGATCCAGAAAACAGAAAATTCCGGTATTTAGTGACATTTCTTGGGTTTGGACATTCTAATCCAAAAGTTAATACGGTTAAATTTACACTTTTAGTCTTTGGATTTTTTTGGCCTTCTGCATTTTTTTGTCCTGAGCATTTTGTATTCGAGATTTGTTAATTTGTTGACACGTAGACTTTTCGGTGGTGCAGGCGACAGACCTCTCCCTACTTCTTCCTATGCCATACGTGTCTTTACAAAAGTTTTTCCACCGCGTGGGGAAGAGAGTGGCGTAGTAATTAGGAAAGTACGATACCGTTTGAGGGCGAAAACTTGACCAAAGTTGCGGGTTCAAGTGTATCGTCGTCGGAGAAGCCATAAGTGTTGGGTCGTGGACCAGTTGGTTGGTTAAACATTTGGAAAAGTTTTTGTGAAGGAACTCCTGCGGACTTCTCTGCTCTAATTAAATAATGAATGAGTTTCTTTGCTCCGTAATTATAGTACAAAGTCCAAGTCCCACCCACTCTCTCTACTAATTTGTATTGAATTTTGTTATTTTCAACAGACTTCCGAGGCTAAAATGCCTTATTCCCCGGGTTATGAAGAGGACAAATTTCTACAAAGTTTAGGAGTAAAAAGAGAAGACATTGAGCCAAAGGCTAGCAATTGTACAAAGGTACGTGAAATACATCTTTTTAAATTACAGTGTACAGGGTGGTCCATAAATTCGTTCCAAAATGTAATTTATATCAGAACGTACAAAAGAATGTTGCTCCTTACATTCACTTTTTCCTACATATGTTCCGATCCTGTCCGGATACAATTTATATTGGACACCCTGTACATATAGAATAGTCTTGGTCGTAACTTGAACTCTATAGAAAACTTTTGTTCGTCCTTAATTAAGTACTAATTTCTTTTTTCTTTTGTGTTCCTTGAACAGATTTACGTTTGGCACACTCAAACAAAGAAGAACAAACTCCCGGTGAGGGCTAATGGGACATTTACAGACACGAATATAAATGCTTTGTATGACCTTATCATGTAGAAACTAAGGACCCCTCGTTCCCCCCAAGTGGATTACTACCCCTGAAGAGAATAATCAACGAGTCCAAGAACAAATCACAATACATAATTGTGAGGAAGAAGCAAAACTAGTCCAGAAATTGTTTGTTACTCAACTCCTACATTCAACTTCCTTTTAATCAGAAGAGTTACCGGAGAAGAACCCGCTTGTTTTCCTAATTACTAGTCCAAAACATACCACAAGAATAGTTCCCACCAAATTATACGTCTACTTAATTACTTTCAGTCTATAAAGCGTTCGGGACTAGTCATTTTAAGTGTCCTGATCACGAATATGAAATGAGAATTGTTTTCCGTTTATCCGAGAAGTTAAAAATTTCTAGCGATGAACCAAAATTTATTTTCCCTACAAATCGGCCTTATTTGTTCTCATGACACGTCACGTGACCTATTTGGTTGGCTATTTGCTTTAAGTGGTTTCCCTAGAAGATTCTGTGACTTTTAAACCGCATAAACGTTTCTAGTTTCTACTAGTCCACTGCACGTACACGTATATTCGTGTATCTCAGTTCCAATCTACAATTTTCACTAAAATGTATCAAAAATTCTGAAAGACTATTCTAAAACACAATGTACATTAATTAAATTATTTTATCATCATTAGCGTGAACCAATCATGTATGACTATTTTGTTACGAAGAAATTGGTAATACATAATAATTGAATTCAAGAATTGCAAATACGGATGCACTTACGGACATTCATAATATTTGTAATTAGAAATGATCGAATCATTAAATGTAATTAATTACGAAGAAGATTATTTAATGTTATGAAGTCTTGCCATCTCATAATTTCATATTTTGTTGCCATAATGTTTTTGGGTTTCAGGTCTATTTAATGCTGTTCAAAGTTTGGATTAATTTATCACAAATCTGTACGAATAATGAAAACTTTAATGTAATTCTGCGTAATCCATTTAATTTATTCGTTTCATAAATCGACCCAATTGATTACAAAACGGTCGCGGTCTAACTAAATTATTCTCGTTCCGATTGTTCACAAAATTCACATTAATATACATTAATTGAAATTACATAAATCTAATATAGAAATAAAATATACTCTAGGATTTTCTCAAATGCACTACAAGAGAACGTCTCATATGGTGTCGTCGCCTTAGGATGACACCATATTCGACGCCATTTTGTTTGTATAATTGTGCAAATCTTGGAGGAAATATAACATATTGAAGTTCGTTGTGGTAATCTGAGCCTTAACAGAGTGCTTGACATTCATGTGGGTGTTGTGATACTGAATTTTGATTCTTCAGTTATTATCTGTATGTAGTTATTAGTATTAATTCTAGAATTGTATGACTTATTTTTGTATCGACCTACACTCACTACTCGTTAAATTAAGTAAACAAAATTTAACTATAGTGAAAATTCTTAGACATTATAATTTAATATAATATTATATAATATAAAATATTATACATTCCTTCGTGCACTCCTACTCTAAAGTGTCAGAAGGTTTCATTCATCTCAACCAAAATTATTGTCCACGTTTGAATCTTGCATGGGATTGTCATCGAATCGAAGCAAAAACGATTAATTGTAACCTTAATATTAAAAACCATGCGTTTAGGATAAGGAATAATATTTAAGGATTATAATTCATATATGACTGCAGCAGACATTTTTGAATTTGAATTCAAATAAATCCAACATGTTTTCCAAAATCTTACAGAGTTTGTTTCATTTTTGCATATTACGTAGAGTAAAAATATATGCATTATTATAGCAAGAAAGCCTTTCTTCCTTTTTCGTATGGGTTTGTGTCTCGTCTGTCGGGGTCTGATTTATTGGAAAAAGTGTAAGAAATCGCCAGGAATTTTTTTGTTTTCAAAATTTCACTCCGTTAGGCAGCATCCGAACGAATAATGTGATATTTTGAGGCCAAGACCAGAAGTTAGAGTCGAGTATAACTTATACGAAAACTCAGTGCCTTATATATATAAACAACTATCCTTTCCCCAAACGTGAAGTGTGTCGAGAATGTAAGCCAATCATCTTGACATTTTATGTAGCAGTATAGTATAGAACACAGTCTGTCCTGAGTGATCAAAAATTTATGTAATCTTGCAAGAATCCTTAATCACCTGACTGAATTTTGGCGGACGAGTTTTGATTTTGCAAGTAAGGTGGTCCTGCACATTCAAAGAATACATCATCGGGTCAACGGGTCAACCTAATTGGCCCAATTAATGTTACAATGCAATAATCACGTACTAAATGAAGATAAAAGAATAAACAATTTGGTAAAGTAGTCGACGGCAAATCAACATTTTCCGGACTGAATTGACAGAAATGACCTGACTTGTGACTTGTGAGTGTCATAGCGATTACAAATTGTTTCATTATTTGATTAGGTCGAAATTTGAAAACTAGCTACTATTGTTTCTAATCGTGTGGCCGCTTCTGTACTGAAATTCACAGATTGCGAATGCGTGATTAAACTGCTTCATTTTTAACAGATGCAGGACTTACTGGACTTTGTGCGAAATATCTTCCATTGTTGTCGATTTAATGCAGAAAAAGCAAGAATAAAATTTAATCATTAACAATTATAACGTTTAAGTCATAATGTTTTGCAAATCTACTAGGGAGTTGTTCATAAATAATATTGAGCTATTAAATAGCCCTATAATACACAGTGCGTGACTCCCTGTAAGCATTCGTACAATCACCCCAATGGAATTTTGCTATGTAGAGGGTTTGCTTCTCTCGGACTGACATGTGTGATGACTTTCGGAATTTTTCCCTAGTACTAGGAGTGCATTCGCCACCAGCCTAATATACTCAAGACGATGCGATGTTCGATGTCCATTAATCTGTATATATTTTTTAAAAGTAAAACAGACGCAATATCCGATCTCTGTAAGATTAGCTTCATTTTAATAATAATTTTGCGCCGTACCGAGCGACTTATTCAAATTATGATGACCAATATATTTTTGATTCGCATGTCAGATTCTGTATAAAATGTACATCTCATTGTTTGGTGTACTTTTTAGAATGATGTAGAATGGTATATCCTACGACATTGAGAATTGTGATCTCAATGAAGCATGTCTTCCGGTTTCGCCCCAGAAAAAGCATCAGGCGTTCAACATTGATTCCGCAGCCAAATTTAAAAACTCTGACTTTGAAATTTTAAGTCAATTTTATGGAGTGTGTGTTGTTGATTTGTTTTAGGTTAAAATTGTTCTTTCAGATTAAAAGACTGGATTGTAAAGGTCAGAGGTCAGACGGATGAGGACGGGGCCAAGTGAGAATTGGCCATGACATTAAGACCAACGGACTGAACCGCTCATTGTTCATAATAGGTTAGAATAACATCAATAATTTTGAAAATTATGCTTTCAAAAACTAAATTTAAATATTCGGGTGGGATTGCAAAGTGCTATCAATGCTTGAAATGTTAATTAATTTGTTTAACATGATTTGAAAGAGAATACGTTCAAGGTCGTACAAAGGAAGGTCAAGGTCAATGTACTTAAGTGGTCGTATGACAATGAGTCATAATTTCCTGAGTCACTATCTATTAGTATTTACTCTAAACACACAATGTTGATAAGGAAGTTTATGAATTAATTTAATACGATAATTGTAATATTAGCACCAATTCGAATAATTTTGGACCTTGCAGGGAGGTGAGATATACGCTCTGAAACTGTACCGTAAAAACGAATTAGAATGACCGTACTTTTATTTTCTTAATGCCAGTTAGGAATATTACTCATAGTGTTATTCCTTCATTTCCATTTTCATTCCAAATATTTCTATTTCTAAAACCTCAAAAAGTTCTATTTTGAGATTTCTTGGAGATCGTACTAATCATTTTTTACAGTGTTTCGGAATTGTTTTCAAAATATTTCTAATTTATTGTACATTACCCGTACCATAAAGTTGGAAAATCGGATATTAATTGACTTTCACATTCAGGCATTGTCGAACATCACCTCTTAATTCTCGTAGAGACTAAATTTGTATCCATTGGCCTAGGGGAGGTACCTCTCCCTAGTTGTAGGGGATAGGTGAAACTCTATTTCTTAAATGTCTCATGTTATAAAATTACACAATGGACAAGGAGACTCGCAAGGTCACGTAGGAAACTTGATATTTTATACTTTCAAACTGATAAAACGCATTCCAGAATCCGAAGGGCATTGAGTAGTTAGTTGGCTTGGATGATTCACTCCTGTAGCTCGTCTGAATTTTTATTTAAGGCCATAATTTGTTTAATGTCAGGTGAGCAGTAGCAGTACAATAGAAATATCGACCCAATATGAATATCGACCCACTTGACCAAAGACGCGAACGACCGAGCTTTGGTGTTAATAGGTTGTTAATAGTAGTCGAGTTGGTGTTAGATTGTACTATTCCGAATTTGACTTTGTGACCAGGTACCTGGTAATATATACGTTTCGCAACCACGACTACCTCAAAATTGAAGGGGACGGAATGCTGCAGAGAGGTGGAAGCCTCAAACTCCGCCAACACTATGAGGGTCAACTCAACAAGTATACAAATGTGATGAAAGGATGGCAATTTCGGTGGTTCGTCCTCAACCCCGAAAAGGGCACACTCGAGTATCATGTCGTAAGCAAACTATATCATCGACAAGGAACACTATTTGAATGTCAAATTATTTAAATCAGCCTAAAAGTTACAGAATTTCTCAATTCATGTCTTCCTGACCACGAATAAGAAAACTGATTTTTATTCTTCCCGGCATAGCGAAGCGGCTAGGACACTAAGCAAATATTTGCGAGTATTTTCTGACTTGACATCCAAATAATTTTCCTTGTGAGTGCCGTACGAGGTTGTTGGTGGTATTGAATGATTTGTTGATTTTTTGTTTATTTTACGACCTAGTCGGAGTCAGAGATGAAAACAATGAGTCAGTACAACAGACCAAGAGGGGCCTTGCATTTAGCTGGAGCAGTGATATCACCGAGTGAGGAAGACTCACACACATTTGTCGTCAACCCAGCGTCTGGAGAAATGTTTAAATTGAGGGCTACTGATGCAAAGGAAAGACAAGAATGGATAACGAGACTCCGTGTAGTGGCTGAACTCCATTCTCAAGCCTTATCGCAGGTTAGTCAACTCTTAACTTCTTTAATGGTCTATTATAATTATTACCAATTCATATTTCATTTACGTAGTCCCATGCACTCGTAATTATGCAATAAAAGGTTGGATCGAATGACTAATGACGATTTCACTATTACGAACAATATCACAATCAGTTTCACCAAAGCTTTCAGTTTCTCAATACAGTTTTCTCGTCTTGTCTTGTGTGCTTTATTAGCTGGGAGTGATCCGAAATTAGTGAAACGTGGCGGGGTTAAATTTTTGTTGTTTTACGCCTCCAATGATGGGGAAAAGGGTTTGTTATTTTAAACTTTATTGATTGAGACGTACTCAGTAGTGGTGTTGGACCACTACTGTAATTCTAAAAATATTTGGCTCGACTATTCGTTTAACCGAATATTTGGCACATTTCTAGTTGTCCACATTCATCCGTTATGGTCAGATTTGGATTCGATTCAAACAAATCTTAATATAATCCTGATATTATTCAGGTTATCAAATTTTTGATTTCTCTAATTTCGTAGTCGAATCCATGTAGGTTTCGGTATGGGAAATGATATATAATTAAATTAAGCAATGGCTATGCTGATCTGATTTTTTTATATTGTCTTTTTCTTCCATTGTCTGATGTACGGTAGAAAGTTTATAATGGTCAGAAATTAGAATAGAGCCTGGCTTCAATGACTTTGTATTTGTGCGATGGAAATTAAAAAGGAAGCTTATAAGAGAACGATATTATTGTTGTGTCACATTTTTAAATGCCACTAAATTGTACGATTCTATTGCAGGAGAAATTGATATTGCTTTTGATTATAGCAAATAGATTCGACATCGACACTCGTACATAGCAAATGGTCTAGAAAGTTCTTTGCAAACCAGGTCAAAATAACGCTAATTAATCACTGGACAGTTTTTTAAGTACTAAATATGTTATAACAAGTTGAGTAGCACATGCATTTGGGTCAATTTTAATCTTTGTCTAATTAAGGTTTAGCGCCAAGTTATTTTTACAATTTACGATGAGTTCTGGAGTTTCAATCTTATCCGGTTCTTTACCATTCTAATTGGATATTTGATAATAAGAATTCTTTGAAACAGGATTGTATAGTCTTAAAGGTATATCAATATTGGATTTGGTCGAATTTGCGGAATGCTCAGAAATACGAAACACATACTAAAGTACTCCAAGTTCATAGTCTGAAAAGTCTGAATTTATGTTGTTCAAATTCATGTCATTCAATTTTGGACCCTCTCCCTGTGACAAAATGACTCATGACAATCAACAAAGGCCGATAACCTCGATTCATACCACAAAATAAAAAGTCCTTAAAATTTAGCCAAATGTAAGGTTTGCTTTCGCAAAGGCGATATCCTGTGTTCTCTGCTAATATCCAAAAACATATTGGCTGGCTGGACGCCAAAATTCAATCACACTGCCGTCATATCCGCCTGATGATTCAGAGTTTAAGTCTAGGAATGCTTTAAGGAGTTTTTCCAGCACAGCATCTGTGAAACCTGAGTTAGTTGAATCCTCAGATAATAAGTCATTTTTGAGAAAGAAAACTGTTTATGTTATCTCCGCAATATTGTCTTACGGAGGCTGATGCTAAAAGTCCAGGGTTCACTTTACATTCCACCAACGCATAAAGCTTAGATGTAAGCAAAATAAAAAATCAACTTCCGTTCTTATTCTTGGCTCCACTCAAAAAATCCATTGCTTGCACATTCCACAGCAGAAAACGGCTTTGCACTGACGTATGAAATGATATACGATCCTATGGATATTCGACCTGATAATCCTTAATTTCAAAGCTATTGACTTTATATTTTTGTTTAAATTCTATTTGATCTGTAGACGAACAGCCCGATGGTGTCTAGAGATCATGGACAATCTGCTCCTCGTGTTGTTGCATGCAATTTAAATGTTTTGGATGCCTTTGGTCATGTTCAAGAATGGTTACAACGGACAGAGTTAGCTTGTTTAGACATGTCGAGTCAGATGGATCAATTTCCTCTGAATGGTGAGTATGGTCACTCATTTTTTGAGGTCATGGCTTTATACTGCAATAAATATTTGTCATAAAGCATTAATGGCGTGAACAAAATAATTTCTAATTGGATTCCTTGAAAGGTGTCACGTTTTTTGAAGGTCTTTGATGAAAATAAATATTTTGCTTTAGGGCCCGGAACAAAATGTACAGACCAAGATTTATTAGGTCTCAAAGCAACGGCACAGACGACGCTGAGTTGCTTAGAAGACTGTCTATTTGCTCTTCAATTGCAGCAACGAACGCTTATTAAAACGGAGTCATCCCCACCAATAGCAATACCATCGGATAATAATTCATTTCAAGGAACTCCACCAATGTTTCATCGTATGTCTCCACAAATGTCTCCACCGAGAGGAGGAGGAGGAGACTCTTAGAAGACTCTCAACAGAACAGAACAGAACAAAATACTACAAAAACATTCAATTTGAATTTATTCCAAATAAGTGAACCCTTTTGCCTTTCGGTTTGTCAAAGTACAAGTTCATCATTATTATAATTCATCACACACCTCTTGATAATTATTCGCTTCCTTGTATCTTTTGGAGGACAGGGCGGCGACGCGTGACAGGCGGGTGCACTGAAGTCTAGACGTACCTTATTAATATCTAATTTTGTTGTTTTTGTTTCCTTGGTTTTAATTGTTTGTATGTTTGTGAGACTCGTGCATAATAATAATTAGACGTAAACTAACATAGTATTTGACAAACTGCATTTGATATTCGTAGAAATATGTTAGAGATACGTACTTATTATAATAAATAATCAAATAATTCATTAGTATTGCCTTTCAGTACAGTTGACACACTCTCCGATCAATAAATCAAAGCAAATAAAAAATGACAACACGTTATGCAAGCACAATTTGAATTCTGTGGAAATTATTTATTTATTCTCAGTGCATTAAACTAACGGGGGAACGAGGCACAAATTGGTCTACATTCATTCAAATCCGTCCCTTGTCGCATCGCTATCTGCGGTTCAATCTC
The DNA here is from genome assembly GCA_034694305.1 of Protaphorura glebata. NCBI lineage: Eukaryota > Metazoa > Arthropoda > Collembola > Poduromorpha > Onychiuridae > Protaphorura > Protaphorura glebata. The sequence continues at coordinate 8,461 of JAQFYE010000806.1, read as the reverse complement.
CCGGGCAGACATGCCTCTGCTTGAATTGGTCATTTTTTTCACTCGAACTTGTGCAGATTTTCTACCTAATCAGATGCACTCAATGTAAGTCTATTGAACACAAATCATTTGGTCGGATTGGTAGTTATTTTCGAATAATTAGAATTAAAAGCAAGAAAAAATTCAAGTGCAATTTCAAGTCGATAACAAAGACGTACGCTACTACCACCGCCATCACTGTCGAAATATGATGCCACCGTACCTCATTGGCTAAATTTCCTTTCATGTGACATGGTGTACCGCTTTTTTCTTTATGTCTCTGGGTTGTTGTACACTCCCGAACTCTATGACCATACTTTTTATCGGTTTCTTTATGATCAGAAATAGAGCGATATGAGCTGATCTACGACGCTTAGTTTCTATGCATAGTAATTGTATTACAGTTTTCCATATTATATTAAACTATAATCCAGCTTTAATTTTAAACACAGTATTTTAGTCGACAACAAAGAAGTACGCTACTACCAGCGCCATCACTGACGCCACCGTCCCGCATTGGCTAATATCGTCTCATGTGAAATAGTGTACCGCTTTTTCTCTATGACTCCCGAACTCTATGACGATACTTTATCGGTTTCTTTATGATCGGAAACAGAGCGATTTGAGCTGATCTGATGTTTATTTCCTATACATAGTAATTGTATTAATAGTTTTCTATATTATATTAAAGCATAATCCAGCTTTAATTTTAAACACAGTATTTTAGTGGACAACAATGATGTACGCTAAAACCAGCGCCATCACTGACGCCACCATCCCTCATTGTCTAATATCGTCTCACATGACATAGTGTAGCGCTTTTTTCTCTATGACTCTGGATTGCCGTACACTCCCGAACTTTATGACTAAACTTTATCGGTTTCTTCATGATCGGAGATAGCGATTCGAGAAAATGTGGTACTTAGTTTCTATGAATTGTATTTGTATTAATAGTTATTCATAACATATTATAACATAATCCAAGTATAATTTTAAACACAGTATTTTAGTGGACAACAAAGATGTACGCTACAACCAGCGCCATCACTGACGCCACCATCCACCATTGGCTAATTTCCTCTCACATGACATAGTGTACCGCTTTTTTCTCTATGACTCTGGATTGCCGTACACTCCCGAACTCTATGACTACGCTTTATCGGTTTCATTTAGTGAGACTATGATCGGAGATAGAGCGATTGGGCTCGTTGAGTGGATTTGTATGTATTTGAGTATTTCTGGTTGTGGGTCTACCCTATACTACAGCTCGGGTCTACCCCTCGGGTTCCCCCACAAAAATAAATAGCTCTTATTATTTGTGGTACGAAACGAAACGAAGTAGGACGTCGGAGAAGGTTCATTTGGCATTTGATTGCTAAGACAGAGTAGTGGATGACCTCATAGTCAGATATTCATATTCATAGACCTCCTCACTCAATTTATCTCAATTTGTAGTGGATTTTTACGATTACACCATGCACCTGACTGACTTGACTGACCCAACAACTAACCAGTTGTAGTTTCATTACGTTACTTATTTAAGTACGTGGAATCAAATAAAAACTATGACTCGTGATTCTTAATTACATTTCCATTTTCAATTGTTTACTCATCACAAATTCATGTAAGAACAATGAAGAGTGGATGAATTGCAAATTTAATTCAACAATCAACCTTCGCATCGACTGAGAGTGCGACTGGTGACGAATTAATAAGTGAGTCACTCATGACTTGAGCATATTCTTATGTTTTAAACAGTCATCTCGTCAACAGTGACAGACGTTCAGTCGGCAATCTCAGTATCAGTGACGAATAAGAAAAACATATAACAAAACGTGTCTCAGAAATTAAGAAAATAATTCATTGAGTTTCAGTGATTTGAGCGATATACGATTCGAGTGCTGAGTTATTAGTGCTGGTGCACTTCCAATGTTAGTTAAATTTTGAAATTGTAAAGTATTTGAACCATTTTTGTTGGTTTGGTTGGAGTTTGAAACTTTCAAAAAGTTGCAATGACGGCTAGATCCTTTGAACCGACAGATAAAACAAGGTAAGTCAAAATTTAACAATTGGGTTAAAAAGTACGTAAATTTTTGTAAGTTGGGATTTTTCCGCTGGCTGACCATCCGAACGGCGATTCAGGTTTGGACACGAGATTTCTACCAAAATTTTAAACGGCACGCAATGCTGTCCAATGCCTTGCTGTTAAACTTTCCAATAATGCAAGCTCAGGTTAAGCTGCCCAATGCTTCTAGGGTTAAACGCTTCGAGCGTCGAAATTACAGTCTGGCATTCATGATTTGTTCGAAACAATCTTGATATTTCGGAAATCATGAATATTTTAGTGGAAGAATACTCAGAAATTAGGGCCATGGTTCAAATTCATTTACGGTTAATTTTGAAAAAAGGGATTTGTAGCTAAATCAAATCTCATTTTGGAAATACTGGTCAATATTCAAAATAAAAGCTTCTAGATAAATGACTTAAAGCGGTCAATTAATTTATAAGCATAAGCACGTGTTATATTTATGCGTACACGATGCCGCAATACATTATCTTATCTTATCTTATCTATTGAATTCAAATCCATGTGTATTTAGGCGATATATCCAAACTAACTTTCGTTCAATAATATCGGTCGCTGACTATCAAGCATTGAAAATAATTTCAATTAGAATGATTTCCGTTTCGGCTACTTTTTAATTAACATGATGATAATTGTTGAATCCAATTTTCAATTAATCTTATATTTTTATGACTCATGTTATTAGGAATTTGTTCTTGTAACTTGTAAGTTGAGATGCAATCCTGCGTCAGAAGAACATTCACTGATTTTCCATTTAATCCTGAAGAATGCTAAAGTTTCTAAGGAAGTTTCTACAACTAATCTCTATAGCCCGGTTACCGGTATGGTATATATTTAGTTTAGTCTATTTTCCCGAGTTACAATTATTAGAGATAAGAGGATATTTTGTGCTCATCTCATTTCAATAGGTTTCTTCTTTGAGATATGATATTATTTAATGAGCCTTAACATACTAACATTTGAAAAGACTTGCACGTATTGTTAAATTTAGTGAGCAATGGGGTTGCGATTATTTAGTAACATACTTCACATACTTTTAAATATGAATATACGATTTGATACACTTAGGAATTTGTTTCTGTAATTTTACACAAAAGAAGGATAAGTTTCGTACTTCAAAACATGATGTAAGAAATTACCAGAGAAAACGTTTCAAAGGGGATTATAAACGTTGAAGTGCCTTTAAGGAGAATAAAACTGAAGTACCCTTTGATATATTTCCTGAACTTCATAAAATTCTTGGAATTGACAAATTGACCGGATCATTCTTCTTTAACCAGAAAAAGTTGAGTTGAGCTCGTTTAACCAATTTATTGCTAAACAGTTGTTAAATAACAATTAATCAATATTAATCAGTCTAATGCTGTTCAAAATGTACAATTCAAATTAAGTAGATTAATTTTCTTCTCCATTCCAGGATGACCATATTTTATTTGGCATTAGGACATTAGACAGGTGTTTTAACATTGCGGGTAATTAGGCAGTTGTGGTGTTTCACATTACGAGCAGTGAGCATTCAGTTTACGAACAGGAAACCGGGCAGTTTGGAAAAAATCGGTTATCTATAATCGATTTATCCATTTTATAACATATCCGGTTCGTGATAGACTTATATACTTAGTTACACAAATATTATTCCTTTCGAACCAACCTGGTTACCTTACACATAAATAGTTAAAACTCATTTGCTGAAATCAGAAGTGATAGCAACACGCAATGGCTTTACGTATAGGAAACTCAATTCCAAATTTCAACTAGAGGTTTTTCTCTCTGTGCTATTTTCCTACTACTAGGGGATCCTATGCGAAATAGGTAACCCATTACTTTCGGAGGCGAATGTCAATCAATATGTGCAATATGTTTAATATGCAGAAATCCGCTTGGCACGTGATTGGTTGGAGCTTGTTTTGAAGAATTATTGCTATTCTGCAAAGAAAATAAAAGTTTCTGAAGTACCGAACATAAGTCATAAAAGATTGCAAACTGCAAAATCTTGAGATTGCGATATTGCGAAACAAACACGATTATGACTGACTTAATAGATTAACTGAGAACCAGCAATTAAGTTCAATCGATGAATCGACCATTGATCATGTTATATGTTCTCAATTTTTGCACTCTAACTCACGATTAGACTCCATTTGTATTTTGCTAGTTTATTAAGTACATTTGAGAATTTATGGTTACTTGAACTAACTGGTTCTTAAAAGCCTCAGCGCACGCATGTAACACTTAAATTACGACCAAATGTCATGAATATTTAGTACTGGAACGGCACAATGGAATTCATCTGACTCAGACAAATGGCATGCGAGCAAAATCCTATAAATAATTCGTGGGCATGTTTGCTCGCATTTTTGTTTTACCACCGGATCGATATGATTTTTATTTACTGAGTTACATATTTCCAATTTAACTTGACAACGATTTCTTACTAAGGTAAGCTCAAAGTATCCAGTTAAGCAAAACTTTCAGGTTGATACATCAATTGAACCCCTGTTTCTGGGACTCTCAATTTTTGAACGCAATAAAAGAAAGTAACTAACTTCGATTTTTTTAGTTTGGACAGTGCGAGCTTACCTAGTAAGGAAGTTGTCAAATTGAGTTGCTTAATTCTATTAAAGACAATTGAGTATGAAATTGGGAATGATGTTTTAAGTTTATGGATGGGATGAAAAAACATGTCTGTTCTTTGTGTCGTATGAGTAATAAAAATATTATTTTTCATGAACAGCTGGTACTTTGGTCGAATTTCACGGCAGGATGCAACTGATCTTCTCATGAGTGAAAGTTCCGGTGGTGTATTCTTAGTTCGGGACTCATCATCTATTCCTGGGGATTTTGTTCTCTGTGTAAAGTAAGTAACATGAAATGAATATTAATCAAATGGAATGGACCAGAGTAGAAGTCTGGAGTAGATTGAGTCGTAAAACATTCAAGTAAGACCATCCATGAATTTGATCTTGATGAATGACTTTCTTATGTTGATTTTCTCAGGGAAGACCTCAAAATATGCCACTACATTATTAATAAGGAAGAAGATCGAGATGGAACTAAATATAAAATCGGGGATCGATATTTCCCGGATTTACCTTCCCTTTTGTCATTCTATAAATTACATTACTTAGACACTACACCCCTCGTCCGACCAGCCTTAAGAAGAATAGAAAAAGTTGTAGCTAAGCACGACTTTGATGGAAATGTAAGTTTTTTTTTGTTTCAAATTATGAGAGAGATTTGAGTATTTAGAAAATTGCAAAAATTCATTAAATGTTTTGTCCTTCCAGGATCCAGAAGACTTACCTTTTAGAAAAGGTGAAATATTAACTATCCTGAACAAAGACGAAGAGCAATGGTGGTCTGCAAAAAATTCAAACGGGCAAATTGGTGCAATTCCTGTTCCCTATATTAAACCCGTGAGTTTTTCTAATTAAGATATTATAAAATTTTGTGAATTCATTTAATTTCATTATTTTTTATTTTTATTACAAAGTATGAAGAGGAAGTTCATGACGGGAAGTTTCATACTAATCCAAATCCTGTCACTCCTGTGAATCCTCCTCAGAATTCTAACCCAAAATTACCTAAGATTGAGGTAAGTATTTGAAAAATATTTAAAAATTGTAATTTTCTATCTCTTATCAGAAATTCACACGATTATTCATATCATTTACAATTTTAACAGCGGTTTGTTAAAGATATCACACTTGCAATGTGGCTTCATTTTATTTGTTATTTTGAAAGCATTTTTTCTCACACTTGTCAAATGACGTTGACGTAGACGGATTATTCTTGTAGTACAAATTAACATAATAAAACCACCTAGAAAAAGTTTTACTATCTCAGGTTGTGAAAAGTCAAAGGAAAGAAATATTAATTTTTTCACAAGTGCTCAAATGTAACCTTGATGCACTATGTTGGGTTTTCGTTGTGAACACTCATAAAATGCTAATTAAGTTTTGATTGCCTTAGTGTAGTTTGTAGTAAGAACATTAGTTACATAATTAAAATTAATGATGGCGTCCTTTATTCTTCCTTCTTCCTTCTAGTCAAACAAGATTCAGTACGCCCGAGTTAAACAAGCCCGCGTCCCTAATGCCTATGATGATACAGCTCTGCGATTACAAATTGGTGATATCATTCGTGTCACCAAAACGAATATGAGTGGACAATGGGAGGGTGAACTTGTGCTCGAGGGTGGAAGAATTGGAAGGGTGAGTTTTAATTGAAAAATAAAAACCAACTTTAATTATTAATATCCATTTGATGAAGTTTTATTGGGGCTTTCTATTCATTTCATATCCTCCATATGTTACATTTATGCTTGTGACAAGGGAATCACTTTAAATGCGAAAAGGAGAGGGCACATTCCTTGTGGAAAAATGTACGCCTTTAGTATTTTCTGGATTTTTGATATGTTGTAGCTCTGGAATTTTGAACAACTTTTCTGAAGGTCCTACCCCCAAAAGTCTAACCGTTTGGCCACTAGGTGGGCATGTGCGATGGCGTACGGTGACTTTCACTCTGACTTTCACTGTACGGCATCGCACTTGCCAAACTGTGTATTTCTAGCGGCCAAACGGTTAAACCATTGGGGGTAGGACCTTCACAAAAGTTGTTCGTGATGCTTAGGGCTACAACATATTAAAAATTCAGGAAACTACAACGGCGTATATTTTTCTATGTGGTACCTTCTTAGATCCACACAAATTTTCACATTGATTTGCCGAAATAGCTGGTGTAACACGAAAAACGATTTCCTTGTAAATTTATTCATGACTTCTAATTTGTTTGATTTTTTTCTCCCTCTTTTGTGTATGTTTTCCATCTCTTCCGGTGTACTGGGATGATATCTAGAGAGGACATTTCCCATTTACACATGTTGACTTCCCGATTGCGTATGAACCTAAAACATCGGAGGATAACCATTCGAACAGTAGTCTCAATAGATCTCCTAGACCAAATGACTCCATTCAAGTCTCAGACTAGTCGTCAGAAGAAAAAGATAAAAAAGAATAAGAAAAGAAAATGAAGTGGAAGTGGATTGGAGTCTGGAGTCAAGTCAGTCATCATTGGAAAATACTTGTTGGAGGATTTGATTTTTGAACTGTGTGAAGGAAAAGGGGTTAATTACCTCTAAAGTCTGAAATATTTTGCTACTTAAATCTACTCCAACATGAATCTAGTTTTAACATCAAAATTCAATTAAGAAAGTTTTCTTTTTTCGTTTGAAAACAGTGATTTTTTTTTAGACAAGGAATTGGAAATTTGTTTTGTTAGCAATTATAAGAAGGACGTTTTCCATAATGAGTAAGTTTTAATTTACAAAAATCTTTACTTGGGAAACTATTTAGCGTCATTCCATTCTTATCTTGTTTTTGGGAATGTGCATTATTTTTCATGAAGGGTATTTATTATAATTTTATTTTGAACTCGTCCATTTTTATTCAAATGATGAGGGGAACTTAAACTCCAAGTTTTGCTTCTTTTTTATATTTTGCATAAAGATTTCAATTGAAATTCGGTCCAGATATTAATTAGTTAATTGGCTCTTACAATTTGCGGATTCATTAAGAACGTGAACTCGTGTTTGATAATTTTGTCATTATCGGTAGACTAAAAATTCCAGTCGGAGTTCGTTTAATTTTGTCTGTGAATCCTCAGAGATCAAATTGTATGGTAAAGCCAACATAAAATGATTTCATAAAGTAGAGGCTATTTTCTGATTTCGATCGTAATTTTGATTCTGGGAAACAAATGCTTTCGCTATACCTGCCGTCCTGTTTTATTTTCTTTATAATTTGAAGAAATGCCATTTCCTCCACGTGGTTATTATTTATCGGCTGCTTTTTGTTAGGAGTTCTTTGAAATCAGTTCAATTTGATATAAGTAAAATCCCGTACATATTACGTCCATGGCTAAATAGCTTTAGAACCATTTTTATGCAAGGTTCTTTGGTTAAATTTGCAAATCATCGGGTTTTACTGTTAAATGAAAGAACAAGATTGATTTTATTACAACTCCTTGAAACCACTTAAGATTGCCATTTTATGTTGTGAAATAGACTACAGTACTTCTCGTAGACGAGAATTATCAAATATTCATTGTACTAACTTAACTTCCATTGCAATTCGCTACGTAGTAAGTAATTTTGCAAGCGATACCTACTACTAATTAGACTTATGGAACATTTTCGAATCATGTAAATTTAAAATAAAAATTACCTCCGAGGAAAAGACTATTTTGTCACTCATCATTCATCCTAGACTAAAACTAGTTGCGTCAGACTGGAATAAAAAAAAACTGTTCTCTTTCCATGAAATCGTTGAATTCCTACGTAATATCTCAATTGTAATA
>JAQFYE010000805.1:0-29248 GCA_034694305.1 Protaphorura glebata | reverse complement strand
ACTGACGTCACTCGCTTGTCAGGCGGAGATGGCTCCAAGCTCCAAATTCTCATCACCCAATGTATTCTCCCACCCTGCGTTACGGACAGACAGACGGACGGACGGACGGACAGGACAATCTTATAAGCCCTTTTCAGGACTGGCGTCCACGGGCTAATAATGGAAAGAAAATTAAGAATATCTTTGAGTACAAGTGTAAAAGGGATTCAAAATTTATGTATTTGTTGGTGGCCTGCTTGTATACAAGAAAACCACGCCCCCTCGCCCGTGACCCTTGAGGGCACATACATAACTAGCATAGCAAAGTGGAATCAGCACCCATATTATTATTTTGGCTACTACTCACTTATTACTTAACCCCTTACGACTACGACTCAAATCCAATGGAGAAACATTTCCCTTAAGAAATTAACGTAGACAGACGCACATTCTGTTCTTACAAACTGTAAAGTCAATCTGTGGATCGTACAGGGTCCCACTGATGTTTTGTCAACGCTAGTTAGGGCTCTTGTAGTCGAAGCAGCAAGTTTTACTGATTAATTTCCCCCATAGAGCACCGCAAAAACCTTATGGTAAAAATTCAGTTGGATTTGGTCGTATTTTTGATGTGTTGTAGCCTTGACCTCCTGAACAACTTTTGTGAAGGTCGTACCCCGAAAAGTATCACCGTCGATCGCTAGAAATACATAGAACGACTGGGATTTGTGACGTCATAGGAATCTCTGACGCATTCATGACGTTTCAAAATGTTTTGCACCCATTTATGCGAGACGTTTGGCTTCTTTGGGGTAAGACCTTCGCAAAAGTTGCTCAGAGTGTCAATAACTATAATAAATCAAAAATTCGGCTAAATCGAACCGACTATTTCTTTTTCTCGTAAGGAATGTACCATATTATTTGTGTAGTGGGACCCTGTACGAATACCTTTGTATCTCTAAGCATTATTTTTCTTGATTTCGCATCCGTTTACGTTTGGTTTATATTTCTTTGAACGACCAGAAACTAAAAGTTTTGCTTTTGCTCCATTAAAAGTCCCTCCACGTTAACTTTACGTTAAGATTTGGAGAAGGGAGGGGTCCGATATAAAAGCCAAAAGTGAATAAGAATTTTGGTCATTGTTTCTCCGTGAATCTGTCGCGTTAGATCATATCAGATTCGTGGACCATTGCGTAGCGTTCCGTTCAGTTTCGTTTGTTTTCAGGTGACAGTGACAGTTCTTTGATTTGAGAAAATGGTAAGATTTATTGTGCAACAAAAAATTGCAATTGCTGCAGTGAATTCAATTGTTTAGGATAGGACAGATTTTTGTGACACAATAATAATATAAATCACAAATTGGAAAACGCTCTGCTCCGCCTTGGCTTACTGCACTGGCGGAAATTATTGGCTTATTTCCGTGAAAATTGCTTTTTAAGTGTGAAAAGTTGAATTGAGTTGATTGTGTTATTGTTGGTATTTATAGATGTCACTCTGGGCTGTGTCAATCCTTGTCGCGGCCTTTGGTGTCATTTTGACGCTCGCAAGGCCAGAAGGATATGGCGAATTTGAACCTCACCATGGACATGGCTACAACGCTGTCCCAGTCGTCAAAAAAGTTGTCGACTATTATGTAAGTATCAGATTCTTTGAATTACCGGTATTATTTTAATTAGCACCTTATTTAAAAAAATAACCTATAGTTTAAACTTAGATTTTGAAAAATATGGATCAAAATCTTTGGATAACGTTCTGAGCGTTTGCAATAATCAAATGAAATTACCTACACACGATAGATGGCGACCTAAAATATTACCACGTTTTCTCAAGATTCTTTCAAAAAATCTATGAAATTCAAAATTTATGCGTCATTCATACAATTTTATTACAATTATACAGTATATTTCAGTACAAGTTTGCCCAGCACAACATAGTCAGAACACAAAATGAATAGAAATAATTCCAGGCAACTGGCTCATTGCCTGGGCAGTTTGCTAATTGACTAAATTCCTCTATAGAAAGCATTTGTGGCATTTTCTCACTCAGCAACGTTTTATTCAGATTTTCTGACCAATCATGCTGAAATAGATGTCCGAATCACGCATTTTTCAGTCGTGTATAAGTTGTGATGCCCATTTATGTAATTTCTGGCGAAAAATTTCAGAATATACGACTTTCTTACGAAATATGCTAATTTTGAGCTTAAAAAAATGATTTTTAAGAATTATTTATACTTTCTTTCCAGTCAAAACCTCAGTACGCCTTTGGTTATGAAGTAGAAGATTATTATCAACAATTATCTCATGGACGATGGGAGATTCGTGATGGAGATGTAACGCAAGGACAATACCGAGTACTTCTTCCCGACGGTCGAATTCAAGTAAGTCAAGTCTACATTACCTACGCATTTTTTACCCGAATTTTTAGATAATGTTAGACAACGTCTCACCTGTGCTCCACGCACTAGTGCGTGAAGAGGATGATATCCGTGAAATCTGGAAACAAATGGACGCTTTGTTCACTTTTGGATAAAATTGCATTTTTTTTTCCTTACCAAAAGAGTGCGTGCATACAAACCATAGTTTATAACATTTTTTTTACGGTACGTACATCAAATTACGCAATTCAATGCACTCGAATTACTTGCAGTGAGATCAAAAGTCATGTCTTGTTTTGTCTCCCTAAAAAAACAATAGAATGGAACTAAAATGCGTGCGATTGCATTAAATTGCAATGCAATTGCAATGTGTTTTGTTCGGTGATATAATTCGGGTAAAAAAAATATTAAGTCTTGTTATCTCAATTCTGAATGAAATGTGTGCATTTGCATGGGCTTATGAAAAGTGCCAGTGGATATAGAAAAAGTGGTTTTTCGGGCTTTCCTTTCTTCACACAAGAAAAAAGTATAAAATGATGAATGCTCGTGTTATTACTCTGATTTCTTTAACTTCTTAGCATTTTTTGTCCAAACTTTTGAGATGAACTTCCTGTAATCATGAGCTGATGACCATAAGTAGGCATTGAAAAACTATAATACATAATGCATCTCCATCGGAAGTGCACTACTTCAATTTTTTCTTTACAAACCCATCAAAATTCTTATATTTTTTCAATTTAAGAGCAAATTTTTTACCAAACTTAATTCGTATAAATTATTTAACTCCAAATTATTCAATGAAACTCGACAGGACCAATTCTCGCTAAGTCGACTGTGTGATTTAACGTTAAATTGCTCCTGGTCTTTGGCGGTGCCTTATCAGCGAAGTGGGTTTGTAAGAACAGCGTCAAGTGTGTCCGGAGTGTAAGACAATCAATATGCACACCAATTTCTGTCCAGGTGCATTTCTGAGAATTAAGAACAAACAAAGCATAGAATGTATTGTCTCAGCTTATTTAGCCCGTGAATTTAGTCGCTGTTAGGGCTTATAGAATCCTCACCCTCCGTCTGTCTGTATGTATGTCTGTCTGTCTGTAACGCTTTCCTCTCTGCTGCTGTCACTTCACACTATACGAAGAGTAGTCGCCCTCACGTAGCACGTTTGAATAAATACGACAGTATTCACCTAAGAATAGCCCAAATCATCACATCTACATATTTCTTATATGTTTAGAGTTTTACTCGTGATTTTTAATTACGTACGAAAGATTTAATTGCATAATAATGATAATTTGATGCCCTCTGAATCATTCATTGAATGGATACATAGACCACCGGGGTTCTTGACATCACTTTTTGTCTCCCATAAAGAACTTATGGTGTTGTACAATTATGTAGTTATGATTTTTATTGCACTCGTTAATTTTCTTTTGTAAACTCCTTCTTTACTAATTGCTCCAAGTCGAAGGAGTAATGGACTGCGTGTCGGGTTTTGTTTTTTCCCAAAGTAAATAATGCCCAAATAAAAACAGTGGTTCCCTTATACGGAAGTAAACAAAAACTGCTCAGAGCACATCCTTATGCTCATGAATGTAAATCCTGACACTAACAAGCAAAAACTAGCTGATGGCTAATATTCACGTTGTGTTGACACGGAACTATTTTCACACGTAAAATCAATTTAGAATCAGGTTCTTCGTGTGAAATACAAAAAAAAATAAACAATTTTTAATATAAAAAATAGAATCATACAAAGACTAGCAAGGGGTGACCTGATAATATGAGGGCTGTCCCAAAATTTGTACGAACGACATTCCTAAAATTCCGGACGCAATTTCTCTCGAATCCGGAAACCTGTTGTGACCAAGGCACTCGAAATAATTAATTTTGAACGTTTACATGTGAAATGGTCCCTTGTGAGTGTGAGAAGAAATATTAGTCTCATAACATTGTACCTTTGCCCCTTTTTCTTTTATAAAATTTTGAATGCAAACTGCATCGTTGAATTTTTCATTCATTCACTAGCTCATTCTTTCACGGTTGAACAATACAATCCCTTGTCTTTTTTTCCTTTAATCGTGTTGTTTGTGGAGTCAAGAAAAGAATGAGAAAAATGTACGAGTTGGTTATTAATTTGACAAATGATTAAAAAATTGTGACACTCTCTGACACAATCTTACTGTATTCCCGGTGGCATGCTATGTACGCAATTGCAACTTACAACTGTACATAATTCCACGCAAACACGCGAACAGCATTTTAGATTAGACTGGATTAGTAAAAGTGTAATAACAAATTAAATTAATCCAAATACAATTCATTCTGTGTGGTAATGTCAAATTCATCGCTTTCACTCATCTATGAGTGTTAACTAACTACTTTTGAATCCGCAATCCTCAGCATGCATGAAGGCATTCCAAAATTAATCAAAACTTTTGTTTTCATTGTTATCGCAGATCGTTTCTTATATTGCGGACAAGGGGGGCTACCGTCCAACTGTACAATATATTGGAAAAGGTGAGATCTCAACAATTAATTATTATGATACGAACACCATTACACCACGACATCTCATTAGATTAGGTTTACAGTTGACAATTTCTTTACAAATAGTGTGTGGTCGAGAAAGTGCAAGAGCAACTGGGGTTTTAATATAAATTGATTTCACTGCTTATGGAATAAAATTATTTTAGTCCTCAGATTTAAGAGCACTCTTAAAAAAGTTAGTGTTTTTTTAATTCGTTTGTATTTCTTCGAGAAAATAATATATGGGTATACGTTTTCAAAGTTTTTACGCGCCGTTTTGCACTAAAGCGCTCGTCAGTATCGTTGCCGGCATCAAATTTTGAAACGGGGTTGCTCGATTAATCCCAATTGTGGATTTTATCTACAAAATGCGCATCTCACCTTCTACCAGGCTCCCAATGATTGGGTTGGGGGACGGTAGTTATGCACTACCCTGTAGCCAAATGACTATTATTATTAATTGAACTCGCAAAATGCATACTAATTGTTTTTTTCCTTTATTTAGGTGTTCACCCGCCACCACCACCACCATATGCTCACGTCAAACCTCCGAAGCATCTTCATGTCGAGCCAGAAATAATTCCACACAACGACCTGGGTCACGGAGGTCATATTCCACTCTCAGGCCCAGGACCTACGGCTCCATTTGTTCCACTCTTAGCCGAACCAAAACCAATTGTACCTGTGGTACCAATCGGACCTCTGAAGTTGGACGTGAACCCACAGATCTTGGCTCTAATTGGACCTAGTGGATATGGACACGGTCACGGTCACGGTCACGGGTATGGCGGATTTGATCAAGGATACCCTGGAACTGGTTACGGATATGGTCACGGATACGGTCATGGTTATGGAGGTCATGGCTACGCAGCTGAACCCTTAGCTTTTGGACCCAGCAATCAAAAGTCTGTTAAAGTCGCACCGAATGGCAGAATTGCAAAGAAACGTGCACTTTTGTACGACAGAACACTTTTCAGAAGAGATTTGAAGAAACCGAAGAGTATTCCGAGAAAATGAGAACGTATTTTAAGAAATCTCTTGAACAGTGGAATTGTTACAAAATCCTTGCCGTCCAATTCTCCATTCCAGTATTGCCATTATTACAAACAAATTTTTTAGTAATCTTGATTTGACTGATTGTATTGCATAATTGCGCGTTGCGGGCTCTTAATTTATGGTTTGAGTTGACCTTCTGATGACCTCTGGTGGATGATGTTCAAATTATGACCCGGCTGGGTGTGGGTTTCGCACACTTGTGTAAATATTTCGTATTTCGTATGACTTTTTTGTAGAAAATCATTACAAATAATAAAAATTAGTTAAAAAAAGGCTTCAACTCCGGTTGGTCACATAATTCCGCAGACATTCGATTTACTTCTTTATTATTTCATTCAAAATCCGTTACAAATTAAAAAAAAACGCTTAGCATCAGTATTAAGTATTACTTGAGCACATTTCCCAAAGATCACAAATCCTTCATTTAAAAAAAATCGTAGCGTTAATAATAAAATTCATTTGCGAACCAGCTTCCTTCCCGGTTTCGTATGATTAATCGCCGCAGTTCATCCCAGAAGAATATCAGCAATGAGAATGGTATGGCCGGGATAATCCAACTTAACCTATGTCAACAAACAAACAAAATATACAATTTGTTTACTTTTATGTCTGTGAGTAATTATTTACATATTATGAATAATATACAGGGCGTCCCAGAGGAAGCGCACCATTGTTTGGTTATATTTTGGTGTAGTTACATGAAATTATGTTGCGGTGAGGTTGGAATTATTGATAAATTCTAAGAATTTATATTATCAACGTAAACCACATACTAATACATACTTAAACCGGACATTCATTTTATGGATAAGTCCCATTGTCTCACTGATTTTTATTTTGATGGTTTACGTGGATAAAATAAATTCTCCGAATTTACGAATAATTCCAATGACTGTAACAAAATTTCTTGTAACTACGACAAAATATAATCAAACAATGGTGAACTTTCTGTGGGACACCCTGTACGCAAAGTATCCGTATAGGATCGGAAAACCTTTCCAAAAAATGACACACAAATCCCGCCATTTGTGAATTACTTTCAGCACTTCAGGGTACAAAAATACCCTTTACGATTTCCGGGGCTATGAAGTCGAAATATATTGACATTTGACCTCAAGCCTGATTTGTTTTCCTGTTTGCGATATATCTTGTAAATATATATCTTACTTGGGTGGAATCATATGTAAGGCACTCTCCATTCCAGGTGTGTAGCAAAGAAAACATGCCAAGGCTGTCTCAAAGACCAAGGACCAATTGAGTACCCAATTACTACACAATAAAATAAAATTAACTGTATTAAATTAACAATACCAATTCACACCACACTTCACGACCGCAAGGCATTGTTACTTACCGCATGCCTTTCTTGAAGACGGAAACGCGACGAGCTTTACAAATGATCAAATTAGCCCATTGACAAATGACGATTGAAACAAAAAATGCCGTAGAACATGCCGCCTCAAGTCTTTTTCTTTGAGTGAATGGCTACAAATTTAAAATAAGAAAGAAAAATTAAGATAACCAACATATCAGATTTGAGGAGTTTAATTTTCTCACCCATTCTTGGCCAAAAGAGTCGTGGAGATCATTAATGGCCGGAGAGTCCCAAGTTGAACGTAGACCGAGCAATCGGTCCGGGAGAAACCCATTTTCCGCCATTACAACAAAATAAGTCAACATTCCGGCAGCTGCTTCAATTAACCCGATTTGTCCGTAAGCGTAACAAATCAACCTTCATAATCAGTTTAATTAGCAACAAGAATTATTTAAAATTTGCAAATTAGTATAAAATTTCCTTACTTCGCAGTCACGAGTTTGTCCTTAGACGGATTCCTTGGCTTTCGGGTCATCAAGTCAGACTCGGGGTATTCATAACCTGAATAATTATAAAACTTTATTGTTTTTAGACAGTACGAGCTTACCTAGTAGGAATGTTGTCAAATTATGTTGTCTCACCTAGTGAAACGGCTGGAAGGACATCTGTTCCTAAATCAATGCACAAAATCCCCATAGTTCCAAGTGGTAACGGAATTTCGGCCAAGAATAGCAAAATGAATGGCATGAGTTCAGCCACATTGTCCGTAAGAGTATAAAAAACACATTTCTTGAGGTTGTCAAAAATTCGACGCCCTTCTTCGATTGCCGTTACAATTGATGCAAAATTATCATCAAGAAGAATCATATCTGCGGCTTCCTTGGACACATCTGACCCAGCAATTCCCATTGCAATCCCGATGTCAGCCTTCTTTAATGCTGGGGAATCATTCACTCCGTCACCTGTAACTGCCACAATTGCTCCCAAACGTTGACATCCTTCCACAATCAAAAGCTTTTGTTGTGGTGAAGTTCTTGCAAATATAATCTCCGAGTGACTCCTTCATTTTATTTCACACAAATTAAATAAATAATCAGGTCATGCCGGAAGAAATATTTTATACAGAGTAGCTCAACAAATCATAGCAACGTTGGAAGTAGTATTTGTGAACCACTCTGTACAGTGTCCAATTTCTTACCGTAAGAGTTTGTCTAATTGGTATGGTTTCAACTTATTCAGCTCAGACCCATGGACTATTGCCACATTTACATCTCCAGGTTCAATTTCTGAAATAGGGATCCGCAGTCTTTCCGACAACTCTTCTATAGTTTCGTTTCCTGTGAATAAAGTTTAAAAAAGTTCTGATTTTGTGTGTCTGAAATGTAAAACAATCCTTAAGAATGGAAATTCTACTAAACTAACCTTCGGAAATTATCCCGACACCTCTTGCAATAGCCTTGGCCGTTATCGCGTGATCACCGGTAACCATTATGACTTGAATGCCGGCCTGCCGGCATTTTGCAACTGCTTCCGGTACACCCTCTCTTGGGGGATCCGTCATGGAAATTAATCCAGTGAAACGAAATCCCTCGGTAGGAAAATTTAAGATTTCGTCATTAAAATCATAACCAGGAGGATAATCACTTGAAGGGAGAGGTAAATCGCAGAATCCTAAGGAATTTAAAGGTATATTAGATGTCTGATTCCGTTTTGACCAAGTCGGCCAATTAATTTACCCAAAACACGTTCACCGACTCCAGCTAATTTTCCATAGGCGTCTTCGAATGCTTCTCGCTGTGCTCTTCCAATGGTTTTCTCCTTTCCATGCACCAACATCGTGGAACATTTCTCCATTATTATCTCCGGGGCACCCTACAAGTAAGTTATACCATAGAACAATTATAGGGAGGTTCGTAAACGTATTGGCAGGTTAATTTGTACACTCCACCCTGCACTGCACAAATTCGATAGATCACCGCAAAGTTCTTATGGCAGAAGGTAGAAGTTGGATTTGGCTGTAATTTTAATAATATTGTAGCACTTGACCTCATGAACAACTTTTGTGAAGCTTCTACTCAGAAAAGTTTAACCGTTTGGACGCTAGAAATACAAAACGCAGAAATGCACTCTGTGAGATAATGCGAAATCGTGTGACGTCAACTCGACTCGTATATATGTTTAACAGCCAAACGCAAATGGTCGAACCTTCTTGGAGTATAACCTTCAGAAAAGTTATCCCAGAGGTCAATGGCTACAAATATCTACAAGCCAAAGCCAGCGGTCCACTTTTTGCCATTTGCAGCCAAATTCTAATATCAAGATGTACCTTTACAACCAGAAGGTAATTTGAATTCGGTCCACTGATGTAATCGTGTATCGAAAGTTGATACTTGTTGTTGGAGTCAAATGGAATTTCACAGACTTTTGGCCCATAGACACCGTGACGAGGAATTGCACTGCTAAGCATTTCGTTGAATTTTAGCAGAGCTGTTTCAGATGCGTCCCCGATGACCTCTCGCCTCATTATCGGTACTTCTTCCTGATTTGGCTTGAATTTTGACCGGTTACAAAGTGCAGCGACGCGAGCCAGTTCCTGGAAAATACGAATAATGTTTTAGTGTTCCGAACAATTTCTCTTTACGATTTATACAGGGTGGACCAGAATTGTCCCTCAAACTTTGGATGAATAATGTAACTCTAGTCGTTTGTGCATGGTTTTATTAAAATGAGTTACAGTTACGGCTGTACAAAGTGTGTAGAAAATAATTATGGTCTACCCTGTATGTACTCAATAACTGAGAGAAAAATTTCATCATTAAGTGACTTGATTTGTTGAAAACCCTGTAAAATAAGACCGATTTCATAATAACTTACATGGAATCCTGCATTCCTGCCAAAATGATGGGCGGATTGGGTCAGGATTGCTTGAACATCAACAACTTCATCCCCAAACCAAAGATGAGATACACACATCCGGTTTTGTGTTAAAGTTCCGGTTTTATCCGTACAAATGATGGATGTAGAACCCAGAGTTTCCAAAGATTCCAAATTCTTGACTAAACAATTTTTAGAAGCCATTCTTTTGGCCGTTAACGTCAGGCATACCTGCAAACACAGAATTAACAGTAGATTTTGAGTTTGAAGATACATTAAAAATTAACTATTCGTATTAAAATTAAAAATAATACTTTAGAAAATGAGAAAAAGCACAGACTGTTTCCAGAAACGAGAATATAATTTTTTCAGATCACAAATCGAGCCGATAATTTAAAACTTACTGTGACGGTCGCGACCAATCCTTCTGGCACATTCGCGACGATGATTCCAATGAGAAAAATGACGCTATCTAACCAATTATAACCCAAAAGAAATGACAAAGAGAAGAATGAAACTCCAAGGGTCACTGCGATCCCGGATATGATGTGAATAAAATGTCGGATTTCTTTTGCAATCGGGGTCTCACTGGGCGGTACGCCGGAAGCCAGCCCGGCGATTCGACCTACGAATGTGTTGTCCCCGATTCGGACAACTATCCCTGTAGCCGTTCCTATTCAAATATTCAAAATATACATCGAAGGCTGTGCTGTATTTGTAAGACGGTATTACCGGTTTCATTTGCATTGGTAATATTTTGACTAACCCGAAATAGCATTCGTAGAATAAAATGCCATATTTCCAGTTTCAAGCGGATCCGGATGAGCATTATTTGGGCCTCGCTTCTGGGGCTTCGATTCACCGGTGATTGCAGAATTGTCGACCTAATAATTGCAAATTTGTATCAAGTTATTTACTAAGGACAAATTTAATGGGGGCAATATGCTACATGCATTCATACGCACCATAAAACTTTTGGATTCAATGATCCGCATATCAGCTGGAATTCTATCCCCAAGTTTGACCTCGACAATGTCACCCAATGTTAATTGCTCCACCGTGAGGGTCAACCTTTGACCTTCTCGCAGAACCGTTGTGTACCTGGGTACCATTTTCTTGAAGGATTCCATTATTTTTGAACTTTTTGACTCCTGGTAGTAGGATGAATAGCTTGTAATCAATACGACTGCGGTTAGTGCTGCACCCAGGAACAACTAAAGAAACCAATTCTGTGATTGCTGATTTTTTTTTCAAGTGACAATTCCATTTGGCAAAACGTAACAAATTCTCTACAATTAACCTTGCAATGAATGGAAACTCAACTCTAAGGACATGGGAATTGCAGGTTGACCTCCAAATTAGTAGCAAAACTATTGTATTAAGAGATTGAACTAAGAAAACTGCAAATCACTTCAGCCATGTGGAATCGCCACTTACAATTAATTTTTATTTATAACCGGACTTACGTTATCCTTAGCTGCATGGGCGTGCATACTAGATTGGATGAAATATGCTACGAAACATAGAATTGCTCCAACCCATAGCAAAATAGAAAAATCACCGAACAGGTTTTTACAAAATTTGACCCATTCCGGAGGATTCGGTTTTGGTGTGAGAATATTTTGCCCATTTGCTTTCCGTTTAGCCAAAACTTGTGCGTTTGTCAATCCCTATAATAATCAAAAATATTTTTATTCACAAGTTTTACAAGAAATATATTATCGTCAGTCAGTATTTTGGAACTAGTATAGTAATGTTATTTAAATTGTGCCGGATGAACTAAATAATGACTATAATTATGCACTCACCGAATGTGGATTGGTTTCTAATCTGTAGTACAAGTCATCAAGAGGGATCACGTGATCATCAATCTCAAATTGCTTCTTCAGGTCTTGCAGTTTATCGTTCTCCACATATTTCTTGGATTGCTTTGTTGTCTGAGTAAAGAATGAATATCTTTCGTAAATATTTATACTAGCCCAGGTGTACAATATAAATAAAATAGGAGGTTGGGTCGATATGCACGTCGGCAGTTGGTTCACCGTCCAACATTTTTTACAAACTCATGTTTATTTTGTGAAACTTTTACTAAAACCACAAGGTTGACCGATTTTAAAGTAAATAAAATTGTAGTGTATTGCCAGAAATTCTTTAAATATTCGAGCGAAGCACTACCAGACTTAGACAATCCCAAGTTCTAAAATTTAAAAAATTAATTAATTCTGATTTTATAGTAATTTACATGAGGCAAGAGTTGGTGTCGTTCACTAGCTTCACCTCTCGGTCCGAAAATTTTCTTCATGGTAAAAACCGGGCACTTATTAAAAGAACCTTGCAAGTACTATTTGCGTAGTATTAAAATATCAGTGTGTTAAAATTGTTTAATTCTCCGATGGACTTAAAACTTAAAAGAGGATAGTCCAGTCCAAGGGTCTGTCCTTCGACTAACTGTCGTACCCAACATTACCATCATAATGATGTTGTCTTTGACTCAAATACAAAGTCAGAGACCAAATGCAGTGAAATGGACTTTACATTTTAGATTGCGCATTTAAATAATTACGACATTGTTGATTTAATAATAAAATCGTCTAATTATACATGAGTAAATGTAGAATCTCCCAGATGCCTGCTTGGGCGACACATCAAATGAATGGAGTCTAGTCTGTACCCAAGCCAAGGGCAATGACATAAAATTAGAATGGGAATGTTTACAAAAATAACAAACGGGTGTCATTCACGTGGGAGGTTAATGTTGAATTGGACTGGAACTGGACATCGTCATGTTTTCTCCAGTTTTCATTCTTTTCGTAGATGAACTGCCCTGGCCATGACTTCACTTGGGAAAATCATCCAGGGTGATAATTATAGAAACAAACAGTCCTACCAACCAAGTGGTTCAACATATTATTTCCCCTATTATAAAAAATGTATACACACATTTAGTTTGTTCGTTTATTTTTATTTCATTTAAGCGATTACAAAACATTGCCCAAAAAAGGCATAGGAATATGTGTCTTTAGCTTCCTCATCAAGCACAGTCCGAATGTTGACAGCAGAATTTCTTGATCATGTAATAAAATAAATGAATAAACAAAATATTTAACTAACAATGTATATTTATTGTAAAGATCGGGTTGCTTTCCATATCAGCGAAAACCCTGAAGGGAGAAATATTTCTAGCCAAACCGATGGAATCCGACTCTCCGCATTATCAGACTTGGGGCAATTACTTCTAAAATGCAATTAATTACAAATTACAAATTCCACCCTCATTTCTGATTGTAATTAATTATGTATGATTATAAATACATGGAGAAATTTTGAAAGTAAATTAACTTCAATTACAATTACGTGGAAAAAAATGAATAGTAATTAATTTCAATTACAATTACGTAATTGTAATAGAAAATGCAATCACGATTACAATTCAAATTACTTTCTCGAAATGATGATTTTATGTGTCCTAACATCAGAGTTACATCTTTGTATTTGATGGCCAAAATTTTAAGTAATATGTAAAGGTAATTGAGAAAAATATAAATTCAGTTACAAATTACGATTACAATTACACACAATTTCTAAAGTATTTAATTACAATTACACAGCTGGGATTCTGAAAGTAATTCATTACAGTTGCAATTACGTAATTGTAATTGTATTTTGTAATTGAAATTTATTACATCTTTATTCCAATTACTGAAAATTTTTATTGAACACAATTCGACGACTTGGACATACACCAATATATATTGGTAATTGAAATTACAATTGCCAATGTAATTGACCCAAGTCTGCGCATTATGCTACAACGGGACTCCAAGATTTAATAGGTGAACATGTAAAAATGTAACTTTGAATATTGACCATCACAAATCTTTCCGAATAGAGAAATATTGACATGAAAAACCGGGTTTAGTACAATGGTGATCAGGTAGCCCCCAGTTCTGGTATGGTTTATCAACATTTCTGTGATCATCATATTTTTCTGTTTATCACATGGGTAATTTACCTTGTTAGTTGGATTTGATTCATAGTATTCCTGAATTTCAGCCCAGTCAAGAATCAAGATTTTATTGGTTTCGTAATTCATATGCATCAATAGGACGTTGTCTGGAATTAAAGGAATCAAATTAACCAACCCGTCATGAGAGTCGTAGTTTCTTTCCATTCATGTCCGTTAATTACATGCACGTAGTTATAGTAAGTACGCACATATTAGATAACACAGTTAGTTTATTTATTTTTAGTTAGACGAGACTAATTAAAGTTATTTTGATCTAATTTTAGCGGACGACCTTTATGTGTAATCCCAAAATAAGCTGTTAGGGTGACCTCTTCTTAACCTCATTCTAGACTTTCCAGGCGCCACTCCTTTAGCGTACGTTTCGTGGACTTTTGACATTCTTGCACTATAAATTTTCCATCTCCAATTACGACGAAACGGAAGAGGTCGGTCTACGTTTTATGCATGTCCGGATTTTGAGAAAACAAAACAGTATTTTGCGTAAATTTGATTTTGGGATCAACAAATTTTGAGTACTTTTCCATCTCTTGCAGACCTGAATTATTATGCACATTTTATCGAAATGTCCGGATGGCTGGTTTGTTTCTTTCCTTCTTAACGGCGATATTTCAACGCAGTCACATGACTTGGAAACCGAGTTGTAGCAGGGGTTGTAATTTTGTCTAAAAATCATGCATTGTCAGTCATAATAAAAATCGAACCCTTCACAAAGCTAAAAATAGGACTCCAATGAAGAATTACACGACGGTGGTATCGTTTGAGTCATTACCAAGGATCCTACCTAGGTGAACAGATTATCAATCACTTATCTCGGGGATCTGTACTGAATTAAATATTACTATCCGATGAATGAGATGAACACTTGATAAGATAACTGAAGAACTTTATATATTTTACTTGGTAATAGATTATTGAAGTTATTTACCGTAAATGCCCTAAAACAAGCCTGAGCACAAATAGAAACCGGGAATACTCTTACGGTATAGAATCTTTCATAAGAGTGTGTAGTTAGAAATACCCCAATACTAAATTATAAACTGAAACAATTACGATGGGACGCCTTAAAATAGCGAACCGGGTCTCTAACCAGCGATTTACGTTGCTCGATATAATTTAGTACAGCAGAAAAATGACAGAAACGGAGTATATGTTTCACGATCACCTCTCGAGGTCAGCTATTGCGTGTTGACCTTCTCAGTCTATTTCTGGCTCTTTAATCTCGGTCAACTTTATAGACTTTCCGTTATTACAGGAATTCTCTAATCTGAAATTGATAAGTTTTTCTTCATAGGTTGAATATTTTACCGGGTCCAGACGGACATTTCATCCGATATTACCAAAAAAACTTTTTTTGAATAAAAATGATCCTTCAGATCACTAAATGAAGAAAAACAGAATTATCTAATAACGTGCATTGTGACAACACAAGGACAGTCGTTCTAATTGGATAAATTCGGTGTGGTTATTTCTGATCTTATCCAGAATATTCTGGTTCCGACCAAAATGAAACAATAATTGACAGACATTTTAAATGAGCTCAAATGTTTACTTTTATTCTTTCATCCTGTATCCTCGGCCTTACCCAAGGGTATTTTAGCACACACAAATAAAATCACACAATTTGAACACTAACAATTATTTAATTCTAGATTTGAGAGCCTCCAAATTAATTTTAAAGAAATGATGGAAGGCTTGTGCTACGTCCATAGTTCCAAGTTCTACTGGAGCCATTCCATGAATTGTGAATTGCATCAAACCCATTAATTGAAGTCGATCATTATAATTAATTTTCTTATCATCCGAACAATCATTACATTCGTCGAGTCCAACTTTGTCTTGGATGAGTTTCATGTATCCAGTTTTAAGAGTTGTGAGTAAATGACGAGAGAGTCGAATAAAATGAAGACGACAACTACTCCTAGATTTTGTAATGAAACTGATGGCTAGATTTGTAAGGAAATTAGCACTTCGAGAGATTGGTGAACCAGAAGGGTCAGATGGAGATACGTTCGGAATTGTAGTTTCGTCCACGAATATTCTTGTCACGACTTCCATCTCGAAAGAACTTGACAATTCTTGTGCTTCTTCGTGGTTCAATTTCGGTTTTGATCTGGAAAATAGTTCAATTGTTAAATGATTTTCAAGCAATTGCATTTTTTTTAATAAAATAGGACGAAAATTAATTTAGCAAGTCTCGCGAACATAAACTCTACAGGGTGGGACACAACTACAGGGTGTCCGAGAGAAAGCACACCATTGTTTGATTATACATATTTTAACGTAGTTACAAGAATTTATGTCACGGTCAGGTTGGAATTATTAATAAATTCGAGGAATTTATTTTATCAGCAGAGATCATTAAAATAAAAATCATTGGGACAGTGGAACTCACCCATAAAACTAAGTTCCGGTTTAAGGTAATAAAATAAGGGTGTGGTTTAAGCTGAAAGAATAAATTCTTAGGATTTATCAAAAATTTCAACCTGACGGTAACATAAATTCTTGTAATGGCACCTAAGTATAATCAAACAATGGTACGCTTTCTCTGGGATACCCTGTATTTGACCTCCTCGTTCTGCAGTCCAATAACGCGGAAAAAGCCACAGACATTTTATAGAATATCTTGTAGAGAATCTAGGAAGGTATTCCGTTTAAAAATCCTTTGCACGCAATGGCGCCATCGGAATGAATCGCTCAATCGCTTAAAAGTAGAATTTTTACGGTAAAAACTGAAAATACAGTAAATGACCGATTAGAAACCGTGACTAGAATAGAAGACTGGTTTAAATTGACCATGTCACGGAGATTGTCGATTTCAAATAGATCGAAGGTTTCTAATCAGTCATTTACGGTAAATACTCATATTTCTTACATGAATCTGGCCTTAGGTGGGACCCTTAAGAATTTTCCGCTGAGTTCCAAATGACCATCTTTGAGCAGCTTGTGAATGTAGTTCTGCTTGTCCATCAGACATTCTGTCCTCAACACGGTCATGTAGAATTTGACGATTTGTTCTTTAGAAGTAGCTTTTCTCAAATCAGCAACAGTGACTCGTTTGTAAGGACAATTGCCGAGACCGTAAAAAATATCATCCTCATGGTCAAAGGTCACATTTGGTTTAATGTTCTTCTGGTATTGTATTTTCCAACCGGGATGGTGGAACAGATTTTGTGACGTACCTGAATAGAAAATATTAAAAATTACTTACAGTAAGGACTGATAAAATATTTTCAAGAATTCTTTAAAATTTCTAAACAGAATAAAATTTTAAGACTTCATTTTCATTTTCCATACCTTCAGGATGTTCCTCATAATCTGCCGGTGAATATCCAAGTGACCGCCCGACACTCTCTCCTTTCATAATTTTCTCATCGAACGTAAATCCTTTCAAAACATACTTATTTTTCTTCCCAAATTTCGTTATCAGAACAAAATTGAGATCCTGGAAATCTGCCTTTGGACTATTTGGGCCCGGAACCATTAATTTAATTGTTTCTTGTTTAGATTTTGACTCAAATGTAACAGGATGTGTTCCCGCCTCAGCCTCTTCCGCACTTTCATTTGGAACACCAGGGATTTCAAAATACATATTCGTTCCATCAGCAGATGTAAACATAATTTGAAGCCATTTCGGATGAGCCACACCAGGTGGTGTAGAAAATTGTCCCAACTTGACCGGGACATTTGTGACGCCTGGGATTTCGAAAGTAGCCTCTAAAATCTTGAATGGCGTTCCAGACCCAGGTTCACCAATCGTAAGTAATCCAACACGTTTATTTTCAACATCCGTGAATACATTCTGAGTTTTGACCGAATATTTATATTTGGGTGCAGATTTTGTCCTTTGCATCATTTCTTCTGTTCCTTTCAATAAAAGTCCATTGACCTCATAAGGTTTCTTGTCCTCATTTAGTAAAAGTAAATCCAACTTGACCCCTGACCTTGTTTGATCGTTTGGTTTAGGAATATCAAATATAACAATCCCGGCCTCTGATTTTAATTTAAATGTACTGGCACCGAAGTTAGGGTCAATGTGTGGGATTCCGGTCATTCTCATATAAATCGGTTTTTCATCCGGTTGGACATAAACTAATTCCATGAATTTCCTTCCCGGCTTCTTTTTCTTATCGATAAGTTGTACGGTCACATTTCGATCATTATCGACATTGAAATGAAGACCAGTGCCGATTAAAGGTTCGTCTGATTGATCCTCCGAGGTACTTTCCGTCAAAACCGTGACGATTCTCCCATCCACTGTGTACATTGTGACCCCATGTTTCTCGATAGTGACCTTTTTCTTGTGTACAATACCAGCCAGATTTAGGAATGGAGTATCGTAGACAAAAGTAGTATTAGAATTCTTGAGACTATAAATGATTCGCATATTGTCCCTCGTATGGTCATCTAATCTTGGGAAATCTAACGCAAGTGTCCCTTTGGCTGAATCAATATTAAATGTTTTTCCGGGTTGCATCGTCAAATTATCGAATGGAAGTCCAGCAATTTGGAATAGAATTTTATCCTGTGTCGGTGGATTATAATCCAATTCTAAATATTTGATATTCTTTGGAGCATCTTTGGCTGGGAATTTGATATTAAATTCTTGTTGAGCATCTGTTTGTAATTTTACTTCAAATACACGGAAAATTGGTTTGTAAACTTTATCTTCGGTCAAAAATGATACGAGGAGATTGTCTGGTGTTTCAATCACGATTTCTGTTAATAATGGCTCATCTGTAAGAATTTCCGGATTTTCTTCGTCTGTTTTCGGAGGTTTGACTCGGAAGGACTTGAGTGTGAATAATATTGGCTCATGACCTTTCGGAATATATTTCAATAATAAATTATCCGCATCTTTGTTTGGCAATATAAAGACAATTTTCGAGTTATTAGTTTTGATGGTCAATTCCGGTTCTCCGTTATATTGAATCATAGGGAAATTAAAACTGGTTTCGGTCCCCTCCTTCGGTGATGTATAAATTAGGACCAGCGTTTCATCAGTTTTGATTTCAATCGGTGGTCCAGGTAGTGGTACATTGGTCACATTTTCTGTCCCGATTTCCAGGTCAAGTTGAATAACGTCGAATGGGTCTTGGATATTATCGGGAGGATTTGTGATGAAAATCACACGTTTTCCTTCAGTTCCATTGAAGGGAATTGGAAGTTCTGGTTTACGTTTTCGTGTTCTTTTTTCTGGTCTTTCTTCTTCTGGTATGAAACTAGTTGTCAATCCAGGAAGTTCAAAAACGTATTTTTCACCATCGACGAGAAGCAAATAAATCTTCAAATTCGTCAATTCATCACATGGAAGCTCAAAAGCAACTTTACCCTTCGGTGATTTGAAAAATGGATGTGAGGAATTCTTCGACTTCGGTTTTTTAACACCCGGGAATTTAATTTCTTGTAAAGCATCCTTATTTGTGTATGACAAATCAAGCCATCTATCACTCTCTGGATCTCTGTGAACTTCTAATAGAGGGAGCCGGACGGATATGTTCTTATGTCGACTGGTCTCAAAATCCATTTTCCGAATAATCACTGGACCTTTTGGTTTTTTCTTCCCATGGAATGTAATATGAACGTCATCTGGTGTTTTGAATATAATTGTGTACCTTTTATCTTCACTATCTGGAATATCTTCTATAATGACATCTTGCGGTTGATTGTAGTCAAAATCATCCTCAGGCGCCTTCTGACGGATGTACTTAAAATTAGGAAGCCCAAGATGTACTGTCATGGATTTTAATCCAAAGTAAGCATTCATGGGTGAATTTATAGATGGATGTGGAATTTCTAATGTTAATAATCCTTGTGGTGTTGTCGCTGTGAAATTTTTTCCTTCAATCGGAATTCTTTTGTCTTCAATGCCTTGGAACTCGAATGGATACTTTTGTTTAGTTGGAGAAGTTGAAATAAAAGCAACTTGTAACCATTTTGAATTTGACGCTGTCGCATTTTCTGCAACAGCTGGAAGTGCAAAATTCAATACTTTTCCGTCCACGGTTTCAAATGCGAATCCATCGATATGATTCATTTTACCTTGAGCTATGGGTTCTTTTCCTCTGAATATAATTCGTTTTCTAGCCGTCGGTGTTTCAAAAACTGCGCTCGTTGGACAACTTTTACTAAAATTCTTCAGTTTTGTGGATGGCGCATCTGGGTCATCAATCAGGTCTGGATAATCGTCGTATTCGTCAGAAGCGTCTGGTAAACCGGTCATATTTCCATCTAATCCCGGGTCACTGACCTCTCCAGGGTCACTCGGAGCTTCTGCTGCAGTGTCTGGATGCCCTGTTGTTGAGTCCGCGAGAGTGGCTTGAGTTGTTTTGTCCGTATCACTGGGTAACTTAGTACTGCCGTCAGCGGGTACCTTAGTACTGCTGTCATCGAATTCAAATTTAATATGTTCAGGAGTGGTGGAATCAGAAGCAATTGTTGTTCCTCCAGTCGGTCCTGATCCAGTGTGTGGAGTTGTGGATTCTTCAGTAGTATGAGCTTCCGTTGTAGGTTTGTCAGTAGGTTCCTTTTCGGTTGGGGGTTCTGCAGTTGGAGCTGGTGTTGAGGTCTCTGCGATTGCTTGCGCTTCCGTTGCCGCTGCGGCAGTAGTTTGTGCTACGGTTGTTCCTTGTTGTCCAGTAGTTTCAGCAGGTGGTCCTGGAGTTGTTCCTCCGGTAATGTCTCCGGGTGGTCCTGGAGATGTTCCTCCGGATGGTCCGGCAGGCGGTCCTGGAGATGTTCCTCCGGATGGTCCGGCAGGCGGTCCTGGAGATGTTCCTCCGGATGGACCGGCAGGTGGTCCTGGAGATGTTTCTCCGGATGGTCCGGCAGGTGGTCCTGGAGATGTTCCTCCGGATGGACTGGCAGGTGGCCCTGGAGTTGTTCCTCCGGTGGGTCCGGCAGGTGGTCCACCCGTGGTCTCTGCAGCGGCAGCTGGAGAAGTCTCCGCAGGATGTTCCGTTGTGGCTTGAGTGGTTCCCGGGGGTCCTGTAGTTGCATCCGTGATTAAAACTGTAACCGGCGCTTGTGTGGTTTCTTTTGGTTCAAACGTGACAGAATCCGTAATTTCTTCTTTAGCAGCCGGTGTTGTATCGAAGAGATTTTTATCAGGCTGAACATCATGAACGGACGACGGTAGTTCCGTTGTTCCTGTTATCCCTGACGCTGACGGTGTGGTCCCCTGAGCTCCACTTCCCGTGGTTCCAGCAGCCGCAGCAGTTGTGGGCGGTCCGGTAGTGGTGTCTGGTACAACTTCTGGTATTTCAACTTCCCCTGCTACCTTCGCTTGAGTAGTTTCTTTTGGTGCTTCTGTTGTGACGTTAATCTCGTTCACATTTGGTGCAACGGTTGACTTGTCCGACAATTCTCCCAAAAGTGTTCCATCCTTCGGTGGTTCCGTGACAGCAATCTTATTTCTTTCGTTTGGACCTTCCGAAGTTGTGCCTGGTTGATCAGTGGGTGGTTCAGCTTCGGTGGCGTCTTCAGTTAATCTCACATATATCCTTGGTAATTTTTTCCTTCTTTCAGGCTCTACTTGTGTCACATCCGCAGGGATGGTTGCACTTTCAGTGACAACTGGCGGAGATGTTGTCGGAGCGGCGGTTGTTTCAACCTCTGCGACCATCGCATCTGTCACACCCTCTGTGACCTCAGGTACAACAACAATCTCCGTCTTCGGTGTCGTCATGACTTGTTCGACCGATGGCTCCTTACTAGGCTCAACAGCTTCTGGGGTTGCTGGTGATGTCTCTGGATGAGCGGTCACTACCGGGTCAGTGCCGACCTCTTCCGGTTTAGCTGAAATTGTTGTTGGTTCGGATTCAGGAGCAGATGGCGTTGTAGCATTGGCTTGTTTCTCCAAATCATCCATACTTATCCCCAATTTAGTCTCAGCGAATGGTTTCATGTAACAAGCCTTATCTTTAGGACAAATTTTGATTAATGTGTGATGTCTCATAAAACTTGTAAAATTTTTATTCGTCGTCGACGTATCATCTATTTCTTTCCCACTGGGCAAGGTTTTTTTGATACTAACTTTTGCTTGAACTAAGATTTTGGCCTCTGGTGGTATTTCTTCCTCATCACTGGTCAATGGCTTAATGTTACAATGTCCAGTCGCACAATTTTCAACGACGAGGTTCAATGGAATCAATTCTTCACAAGCAATTTTCTCTTGTCCGCCATCTCCTGTCTTCTTTATTCTTGTCGCATTTTTCCAAAGATAAAATATGGAATCAAAAATCGGTTTGGCTAAACAGTGGCCATTTTCGCAGACCTTCCTATAAAGTGCATCTTGAGTTGAGGGTGTAATTGGGAAAAATTTTCGGACGGAATTAATGGTGACCTCACCCGTACTTGCTTTGGATGAGACTTTGTCCAGTGTTGTATGGAATAAATGATAATGACCTTCATCATCAGGTAGGTCAGCAGCTGTGAACAAATCCATTTGACACCTATTTTTCGCCGGTTTCTTTGGATCACATGATTTTTTGAATAAATGGACTGGTTCTAAATCTAATTCTGTATCTGGTTTCTTCTCACCATCCACTTCTTGTTCAATGACTTTATAAATTCTGCCAATGTAGACGTCCTGTGGGATCAAAGGTGTCATGGTACATTTGCTGTCTGGTTTCGGACATTTTTTCTTGTAAAAATTCATGAGGTCATCTGATTTGACGGGATTGTAGACTGAAACCGGTTTATCTTTATTCGACGCGTCTTGATTGACTAATTCCAGAAGATTTAATACATTGATGTTGTCCGAATCTATCAAAAAGTTCATTTCACATCCAGCACCTTTTGTACAAACTTTCGTGAATAATTTTGCTGGAATGAATTTTTTCGTAGTCGGACCGCCCGGATCTTTTTTAATAATCAACTTAAATACTTTGTTCTCACGCAATGGGATCATCAAGCAATCATTTCCGGTGCATACCTTTTTGTATAATCGGTAGTATTGACTCAAACTAAAATGGATGTATTTTCTAAAAATTTTCTCTTTTCCTGCTACCAAATCTTTTGTTACAATCAATTGGAATAAAATGTCTGGGAGGACTGAGTTGGCTGTGATTAAGGTCATCTTACATTTCTTCGTATGACCAACGCAAACATTTTTGTATAGTTGTATCAAGACGTATTCAGAGACTTTTTGCTGTTTTACATCCGTATTGAAAAGTGTATTGTTGACTTTTGCTTTTCGGACCAATTTGTAAATTGAATCGTTGTCTTCAATCAATGGGAGGTAAACGCAATCAATATTTTTACAGACTTTACGGTACAATGAGAATTTCAGGTCATCTGCGATTGGGTCAAAATGTTTGATCAAAACTCCTCGCTCTCGATTTTTCTTCCCAACTGTTTTGTTGGATTGTTGAATTTTTAATTCAAATAAATGTTGGGTTTTTAAATCATCTTCTGGGGATGTGTATTCCATGTCACACTTTTTGTCTTCGGAACAAATTTTTTTGTACAAATTGACCGGTCGATATTCTGTGTCTTGGATGTCTGGGTTCTGTGGATCTGGTATGGTTATGATTTGTTGATAAATGGAGTTCTTGTCATCAAATAATTCCTTAAGGACGCATGTTTTTGATTCTGAATTACAAACTTTTCGGAAAAATATCTCATCATGTGTTTCCGGCATAATCGGAATGTAAGTTTTGACAATGTCAATTTTTTCTTTATGAACGATTTTGTCAGAGACCATTTCAAATAAATGAACTTTTCTTGGGTTGTCCAATAATGTGATCGGAATCATGTCACAATCCACTGCTTTTGGATTTGGACAAACTTTTTTGAAAACGAATACCATTTCTAAACCGCCATTAGGATCTGGACTTTTTTTGTAAATCGTATTCTCATCTTCCGGGATCAATCTGGTTAATTTACAATTCCCTTCAGTACATTTCCTTCGGAATAATTTTGGAAGTGTTTCAGCCAAAACGGCGTCAAAATTTCTGATTGGTTCGCCTTTCCCCTTTGGTTTTGTTAATGTAGAACGGTAGAGTTCAAGTTTTCGAGCATCATCTTTGGGTACAAAAATGACCATGTGACACCTAGATCCCCCCACACATACTTTCTTATAAATTTGTACCGGTGTGATACTTTTTGTATCAACTTCTGGAGCGTTGTCCAATTCTGTAGGTTTGATGACTTTGTCAACGATCACGATTTCACCTTGGTCATCAAAGAATGGCTTCAAATTACATCCTTCTTCAGTACAAATCCGTTTATAAAGTACATGATGATTTTCAATCGGAAATGTCTTAAATTTCATACGATTTCGAATATATTTCCCACGATTTTCTGTCAAAGTTTTATTCACAACTGTTATTTTGCTGTCAAGTTCGAAAAGGTCAAAATCGTCCTTGTTGTCATCAGTTGGGAGTACAAGTTTCATGTCACAATTTGACCCGTCCTTATCGCATTCTGATTTGTAGACATTGGCAGGAATGTATTTCTTAAATTTTCCTTTCTTCCCTTTGATTGGTACCCAAGTTTCTTTTAGGAGCCCGGTTTCGAAAATAGGTTTCATGAAACATTTCTGAGTTCCACCTGGACATACTTTATGATAATATTTGTCTTGTTTTGATGCTGGGATCGGTGTGTATTTTTTATTTATACTTCCATTCGGTTTTCCTTTGACTGGCTTCTTTTGAAAAGAAATTTCACGGATGTAAAGCGGTTCCGTGATCTTCGTATTATTTTTGATACAAAAATCTTCCATTTCACACGGTTTTTTAGGTTTGCAAACTCGATGGAAAAGTAAAACGATTTTGAATTCTTCTACTTCTTTCTTCCCTTTTTTAATCGTCGTGAGTTCATAATACACATTTGGTTCGTCTTCTTTTAACGGTTTCATGACGCATTTTCCACCCGTACAAACTTTTCGGTACAAGTCATCAATGGATTTTGGATCTAAAGGTGCGTAATCGACGACATTCGACGTTTTTACTGGACCATTTTTTGGTGTGTAAAGAACAAGCTTATTTTTCAAATCCGTAGATGTTACGACGATCGGTTCCATTGAACAAATTTTTCCTACACAATTTTTCTTAAATAATTGGATGGGTTCAAAAGAAATGGCCTTTTTCCCTTTGACTAAGGTCAAATGTAATTTTTTATAAATTCTGTGGGATTGAAGATTGTCCACGTGGTCCATTTTACATTCCCCTGTACCATTTTCGCAATCCTGTCGAAATAAATAATTCAAATTGTCTTCATCCAATGGGACATAAGTCGGGACCATTTTTAATCCATTTTTTCCTTGTTCCGAATGCAATTGTAAACAGAAAAGTGGAATCTTGGCTTTAATCATCTGTTGTTGTACTGTGAGATTGAAATCAGGAATTAATTCATACCTGCAACTTTTCCCTTTGCAAACTTTCTTAAAAATCTGTGTTGGGACGAATTGAGAATTTTCGGGCTTTTTCTTCCCTCGTTTTCGACTTCGACGTGATGGTTCTTCGCCTTCTTCTTTGACTAATCGGAAATATTTATTTTTATTCGGGAGAATTGGAATCATTCCACAGATTTTTTCGCAAAGTTCGTAATAAATACGGTCGTAAGTTTTTGGTGGAATTTTAACGACTTTTTCTTTTTGCTTGCCTTTGGCTGGAATGATTTCGAAAAGGTCTCCGCTCAGGCAGGCATCTGGCGATGTTATTAATTCATGATTACATGTAGCGCCGACACAAACATTTTTGACAATTTTGATCGGGACATAAACGTTTTGTGCATTTTTTGGTGGATTCTTTCGTGTGTCTTTAATGAGTTTGAAGAATTTGACAAAATCAACAGCATCCCCATGGAATGGCTTCATCAGACAAGTTTTGCCCTTATCGCAAACTTTTGTGAATAAACTACCGATTGTTTTCGGTGGAACGGCCTGAAACCGTGAAACCGTGTTGACAAGTTTCCCATTCGGTAATTTAGTTTTCCTTTGAATTGTGACGATTTTATAAGTTTTGTGATTATTTGCTTCAATGACCGGTTCCATGGAGCAATGTTCTTGGACACAAATATTTGTGAATAATTTCTTGACTGCAAGAGTCTTCGTGGTCTCGTACTTGTTAATTTTCCCCTGAATCCTCCTCCCAGCACTGTCCGTCTTAATTTCAGTTTTTAATGTCATTTTATAAAGTTTATATTCTCCATTCCCATGACTGGTCGTAATTTCATCATCATCATCTATCCATTGAACTAATTTGACCATGCTACAATCCACCACGCCGGCCTTATTTTTGGCGCAAACATTTTTGTAAAGACTTCCAATCAATTTATTTGATAATTGCATGAATTTATTAAGACTCTGGACTACAAAATTGTCTCCTTGTTCTACAGGTTCTTCTACTGTCTGTACTTGATACAATTTAATATTGTCCAAATTATCATCCGCATGTGTCTGGACCATTGAACATTTCCTCCCATCTGCCTTACAGTCTTTCCAGTATATCAATGTTGGTACAAAATGTCTCAATTTTTCTTCTTTGAATTTTTTGTCCTTCAATTTCGTTTTTACAATCCCCCATTTCTGCATATAAATTGTTTTTGAGTCATCATCGTCGTCTTTATTTTCATTAGGTTCGATTTGTTCCTTTGTCATTTGACAATCCCGCCCTTTGCAGATTTTATGGTAACGGTCACCCTTACAGTCTTCTTCGCTTGTGCAGGGGACGAATTCCTTGACCTCTTCTTTCTGGCCGTTCTTTAATTTCTTGATGATTTTGACGAGGATGAAAACGTTTACGAATGACGGTTTATCGTCAGGTGGAGGACCCTCAAGCTCTTCCTCAGCCCCGCCATCGTCATGGTCATGGTCATGGTCATGGCCATGTCCATGACCACCACCAGTATTAATATTGATTTTGATATTAGTATTTGCTGCTTGCTCTGAATTGATGCCAATATTTACAGATACCATGTGTAAAGATCTCCCGATTCCGCTCGCGTCATTCATTTTACTTACATCATCGATGTCATCGTAAAATTCGGAATTGTAATCGTTAATGTAACCTTCTTCCATGTGGAATGGCAGGGGTGTCAACCAACCCGGTCCCTCAGGTTCTTTGGTCGATTGTTTGGCGAATTTATTCTTGATTGGTTCACCGACTAAAGAATCGTTATAAGCACATGATACAATCATACTTGCACGACAATCTAACCAGTCTGTATTCTCTTTGCTCTTCCGGTTATCCCAAGAGTCCCATTCGATACATTTCTCCGTATTTCCGATAGTCACAGATCTTTCATCTTGAGATGTCGCATTCCTGTTTTAAATTATAATATCGACATATTAGTGGACAGTTACATGTTCATTTTAATCTCGTCGGTTCAAATTCGCTCTTTACACAACTTTACATAATCTTGGCTCGAAGGACTGAGTTGATATCACGAGGTGACTCTTTAGAAAAGTTACTCCAGAGGCCCCGTTGACCCAGATATTTAAAGCCTGGTCTATTCGGATCAGGAACAGTCTACCGTGTAAGAAACCTTGGGAGTGGGGCCAACGGGAATTGAACCCGGGACCAGATGGACTCAACCCCGCCACTCCCAACCTTTCGGTTTTTTTTCGTAGAAACTGAATCCGCTTTCCATTTGAATCAGTGTCGTAGTGTATAGTAGTCAGTAGTGTCGTTATCGTAGTAGCACGGAGAAAGTCGAACCTAGGAATATCTTATTAATGCAACGAATATTTTATTACTATTATTATTATTCTCAAGACGTGACTTGGTTTAGTATTTCTTTTACCAGTGAATAATGACTTTGTGTAACCAAAACATTAGCTATCCTTGATAAATAAACTGAGTATTTTTGGTGTTGCAATTGTTATTTCGCAACGCCGGGCAGCACAACAACCTTACGAGGGTGCTGTATCCGTTAATAATAAATAAAATAAATAAATAAAATATACAATGCCTGGTCGAAGGATCCAACCCTCGCCATCGTAAAAAGACCAGGCTACCCGCACATTTGTGGTGAACGTACGACCTTCATGTAACGTACGTACACAAACTCCTGTCATCATCACGCTGTGTGTTCATCTAGAAATCTACATTATCACTACGGTGGTATGGTCATTGATTGTCCTACATTCCAGGCATTTGCAAAAAAAATTGTACGCTACATTTTGGTGGTAGAGCGTCACAATCTAAACCTGAATATCAATGTTGGTTAGGTTTGCTCATGCTACAATACGTGTACTGATTAGAGAAATAGAACTCCAGCTCATTTGTTAAGTGGCGATTACACTCAGCAGCAATTAACTACGAAGCACCTACAATACAATAAATCCTACAAATTTTTACCCAGCAATAATTCTCACTGACAGTTGCACACCCAATGCCAACAGTGATAAAATTTTATGGTAGGAGTTGTTGATGCCACTCCAAATCTCAGCATTGCTGCCACATGTAATCGTAACTACAGAGAGATATGACGCCCCACGCCCCAACAATAGGCGCCCGATAATCAGTGGCCTATTTGGTTAGAACGATCAGCCAAAACAAATTGATATGTCAAGGAAACGTTTTTGACAGAATTTTCGTGTGGGAGCTGTCAAGTGGACAAATCGTACCGGTGGATTTTAAAATTAGAAAAAATATATATATTAATATTTTTCTACTGCAGGTCATTGCGCAAGAGTAGAACTATCGGTTAAATTATTTTAGATTTCGTTCTGCAATTGCGGATACGTGTGGATAATTTTCAGGGAAACAGGTTCTTCGTATCCAGGATATTCCCAAAAAAGGTATCAATTGTTTGTCTTTTCTTCGTTGTTGGGCGGTTAAATCTCATTGCCTGTAATGTAAAATTTCGTAACTACGCCAAAATTTCAAAAAACAATTGATAGCTTTTTTGGGAACACTCCTTAGAGAAATCACCCGCGCTTAATATAGAGTGGAAAAGATATAGGGATTTTCGCGAAATCAACAAAATCCGGTGACCTCACTCCAAGAGATCCGAGTATAGTTACTTGTCAAATATCCATGGCGATTTACTCAAATTGGAATTTATTCATGGAAAGGAGCCGCAATGAATGCTTTGAAAGGTGAATTCTGAAGAACAGGGAGAGTTCTACCGAGGTCACTGACCCCGACAC